>JASCZI010211529.1:60636-78196 GCA_036250425.1 Stylosanthes scabra
ATAAAGGAGAAGTATAGTTGATTAAGTTTTTCTCTATCATCTGGAATATTTGGATAAAAAAAAATAAATGGTTTTGGAGAATACAACGTTAGAGCAGAGATTATTCACAGATCATTCAAGTGCTAAAACTAGTGGACAAGCGCATAAAAACTTCAATATCTCAAAAAAATTCGTTTGTTATTTTGACTTAAAAAGACATAAGTAGTACATTTTCGCTCCAAAAGCCATTTGTCACCCAAAGCAATGAACAATCCATCATGGAAGCATGTTGGGCATCTTCTCTTCCACAGCCTTGTTCATTGAATTTTATACCTTTTACAAGTCTTTGTCGTTATTCAGGCTGCATTCCATCACTAAATAACAATTAACTAACCATTACAGTCAATTACGTGCACCATTTGTTTACTCATCATTTTTGCACTTTTCTCTTGGTAAATTTTAGAGTGATTGTGATTTTAAATAAGATTGGAAATATAGTATTCATTATTAATATTAATTATAGCAAATCACACGGTTAACATTTCCTCAAATTTGTATATAACTGCAAGTAAGTGATTTCTCGAACTTGTAGCAGCATCACATTTTCCATGGCTTCTGCAACCTTTTTCATCTCTTCCCTTCTCTTTCTTCACATCACACTAGCTTTTGCCAACATTACCATAAATTCAACACTCTCCACCACCACCAACAACAATGCATGGCTTTCACCTTCAGGTGAATTTGCTTTTGGATTCCACCAACTCAAAGACACAAATCTCTTCATAGTTGCCATATGGTATGACAAAATACCAGAAAAAACCATAGTTTGGAATTCATATTCTCACAGCAATCCAACACCAACAGGATCAAAGATTCAGTTAACACCATCAGGTCTACAATTAACTACTCCCAAAGGTGAATCCACATGCATAGCACAAACCAACAACACTGTTTCCCATGGTTCTATGCTTGACACTGGAAACTTTGTTCTTGCAAGCAGTGATAGCAACAACACACTCGTGTGGCAAAGTTTCAAGAACCCCACAGATACTTTGTTGCCAAACCAAACTCTTGAATCTGATGCCACTCTCACTTCTAGATTGAAAGATACAAACTACACAAGAGGGAGGTTTCAACTCTATTTTCAGAATAACACCATCAAGATTAGTCCTCTGGCATGGCCTACTGAATTTCGCTATGAAAACTATGAGGCGATTTCTGTTTCCGGACCTGCTGCTCGCTTGGTGTTTGATGAAAGTGGTGAGATATATGTAGAGACAAAGAGTGGTAACAGAACAACACCACAACGAGCTCCTAAATGGCAATCCAACTTAGCTCTTGATCCTGGGAACAATTACTATAGAGCAACGCTTGATTACTATGGAGTTTTAACTCAATATGTTCATCCAAAGGACTCAAATTCTCAGCAGGGGTGGAGAGTTTTAAGGTACATTCCAAGTAACATTTGCATCAGTATTTTTAATAATTATGGAAGTGGTGCTTGTGGTTACAATAGCTATTGCTCCATGGATGATCAGAGGCCTACTTGCAATTGCCCTGAAGGATATACTCTGATTGATCCAAGCAATGTGTTTGGTGGATGTCAACCGAATTTCACTCTTGGTTGTGGAGCAGATAACCCTGGCGAAGAATTGCAAGCGCGCCCAGAAGAGCTGTATACTTTTAGTGTTTTGAGTGATGTGGATTTTCCCCTTAATGATTATGAGCAGATTCAACCTTACAATCAAGATGAGTGCCAGCAAGATTGTTTACAAGATTGCAATTGTGCTGTTGCAATCTATAACAACAATCAAACCTGCTGGAAGAAGAGGTTGCCTCTTTCTAACGGAAGAACACAAAGTGGAGGCCAAACAATACTTATCAAAACAAGAGTTGCACCTCTTGCAACTCCCACTGGTGCTGAATCAAAGAAAGATGATAATAAGGTTAAGCCAGCTTTTACTGGGTTACTTGTTGGATCGCTTGTCATCAATGTTGTACTACTGACTGCAGTTCTTTTGGTTATTCGCCTGAAAAAGCGAAAAAGGGAAATCAAAGTATCTAGTCTTCTAGAAACAAATCTACATTCGTTTAGCTATGAAGCATTGGAGGATGCGACACGGGGTTTTAGCGAAGAACTGGGAAGAGGTTCCTTTGGCATTGTTTACAAAGGGACCATAGAATCAAGGTTTTATAATGTGGTGGCAGTCAAGAAGCTTGACAGATTGGCGCAAGAACGAGAGAAGGAATTCAGGGCTGAGTTGAGTGCAATTGGTAAAACCTGCCACAAGAATCTGGTAAGGTTGATTGGATTCTGTGATGAGGGAACAAACAGGTTGCTTGTCTACGAGTTCATGAGCAATGGTGCTCTGGCAAACTTCCTATTTGGACAAAGCAAACCCATTTGGGATCTAAGGGTAAGGTTTGCTTTGGGGATTGCAAGAGGGATGGTGTACTTGCATGAAGAGTGTGACACTCCTATCATTCACTGTGATATAAAACCTCAGAATATACTCATAGATGATCACTTCAATGCAAAGATATCTGACTTCGGGTTGGCCAAGTTGTTGTTTTCTGACCAGAGCAGGACCAACACCATGATCCGAGGAACAAGAGGTTATGTTGCTCCAGAATGGTTCAGGAATGTTCCCGTGACGGTTAAGGTGGATGTTTATAGCTTTGGTGTGATGTTACTAGAGATCATCTGCTGCAGAAAGAGTGTGCTGATGTTGGAGTCTGGGGAGGAAGAGAAGGCTGTGCTGACTGATTGGGCTTATGATTGCTATTTAGAAAGGAGAATAGATGCTTTGGTGGATGATGATAAGGTGGCTATAGCTGACAGTGGAAGGTTAGAAAGGTGGGTGAAGATAGCAATTTGGTGCACTCAAGAGGATCATGAAAAGAGGCCAACAATGGGGATGATCTTGCAAATGCTTGAAGGCTTGGTTGAAGTCTCTGATCCCCCATCACCTTTTACTTGAAATCCGGTTTCTTCACTGCCACACAGCCATGAACCATTTTGATTTAGTATGTACAAACTGCATAACGAATGGTTATTTTGTATTTTCATCTCTCTGAACTATTTGTACTTCATGCATAATGAAAAATCCTTACTCTTTTTTTCTTTAAAGATAAAATCAATCGATGCAGGGCATTATGAAAAGATTTTCTTTATTTGTAAAACCTAATGCTAATATGCTATTCGATCTCAAATTTATAATCCTCTGAACACAACTTAAGATTACATCTTCATCGGTAACGTTTCTGGAAATATGCACATGCAGTAATCTTCGCATGATTGAATGGCCTCGAAATTCTATCCATTAATCAACGATATTGTTATGCACTGCATTAGATCCTAAATGGAAGAGCATCCATTTCCTAGATTGCCTTATGAGAATAAAATCTGAGCATAGCAGGTAGCACTGGCTTATTAAGTAAGAAGATACATGGATTTCTTCAACATGACACTAGACAGCCTTAATATCCATCCTTAGATTTCTTTGATACAGCAATGACATTGAAGTTGATGGAGTCTGGATTTTTCTGGATCATGCTATTAATAACTTTAGCTGCATCCTGTTGAAATTCAGATACAAATTAGTTTTTTATCTTTTAAAAAAATAATTTAAAAAAAGAGATTTGAGCTATAGGATCTTAGAAGATTGAATGCATCAACACAAAAACAAAAGAATCATTCACATGATATATGCAAAGATTTGAGCATGACTTCTTTTTGGGGGCAGTCCAACAAACTCAAAGCATTACCAATCTCTATAAAATTGGTCTTAAAAGGACGAATATCTCAGTCAAGACAAATTGTCCGGGAAATAAAACCATTTGACAACAATACAGAATCCTTTGACAATTCCACTTGAATGTCCTTAGGGAACAAACAATTATTGCATATGCAATATATATTTACCTTCAACAAAGTACTTGGCGAAGATGGACCATGAGATATTGGCTCTGACTTCCTTCCATCAAGCTCATAAAGTTGACCTGAGTGGGGTTTAATTGCATAGAAATTAATCAGATAAATATATCCAAAATAAAGGGATAGAGGGAAAAGTCTAATATACAATTTTATAAAGAAATTACCATCCACACAAGAAAAGCAGATAAAATGAGCATATGCATTATCTGCTGCCTGCATTACAAATATTTGAAAGACAAAAAATGGGGGTAAGTTGACAGATTGAATAAAATATAAGCATCATTCAAACAAGACCTAAATTGATTCAAGTACATCAGATTACAAATTTCAAGATGTGGAAGAAAGACCATCCTAAAACAATATCTGTATCACTAATATATTATCTCCATATCATTCTTCACTAATATATCATCTTTAATCAATAATTTACCACTGTCTCGCCAGCATTTGCTGCCACTGAATGTGCAACTTCCACTTCTCCATCATTCTCAAGGAATCTTGCACGCTGTACAATACAAAAGTTCAAAAATGTAAAATTAGCAATATTTCAAGCTCATCCATAGCATGTTTGCCCGCCAACAGGTGTGGATATACATAAAGAAAGACACGAAGTCCACACAGAGAGGAATAACCTGCATTGGATCCATGCTTGCAGTAGATTTAAAGAACTTATCCAAGAATGATCCCTCAACTGGCAAAACCAACACCAACCGAGTGAGAAATAATGGCTGATGTGCTAAAAGTCTATCCATCTACTGTTAAAGACTTACCAAGCTTAATCTCAGACGTGGGGTTGCCGAGAGCATGAAGCAATCCTACTGTACCACATGCATTACCCACAGTTTGCTTCATGAAATACACTTTACTGCTATATTCCTACACAATAAACAAACGCCAAAAAAAAAGGAAGTTCATAATAGATAATCAAGGATAACACACGCTTTATGCTACCCAGAATAGAAATTTATTGTTTTTCTGAGTATTGAAACATTGCTTCTAAAGTGTCCTAAAATTGCAGTACCTACTTTTACTAGAATCATGGAAATTGGAAAATGAATATTCACAAACAGATTATGTGCACTCACCCTTTTTTCATTTTCCTGTTGCAACCTCTCTTCTTCAGTCTGGTAACATCAAAATGATTTTAAAAAATCAGAAGAAAAGAAACAACACAAGCACATTCATACACAAAAAAAAAAAGAGAAAAAAAAGGAAACCTGAGGGGTTATAGGATAAAGGAAAAGAACAGCAAGAACAGGCTTAGGAACCATCTCTAGAAGCTGATCATCTAAGCCATAAACATCACAGCATTCTGCTTCATCCTCTGGAAGACCAAGCCCCCATAGAAACTGCAACAATCATCGAAAACAAACAACACACTTAAAGTTATGCGTTCATGTTGAATTCTATTCGGCACTGAAAATTTGTTACTATCTGCATTAGGAACATAAGAACGGGAGAGGATGGATTGGGAAAAACCTGGTTCATGACATCAGGATTAGCTTCGAGAGGAAGCCACCTTTTAGAGGAAGCAGAAGAGGTGCTTTGTTGAACCGACGCCATTGTTTTTGTTTTAAGTTTTTTGCTTCTTCTTTCCTTCCCACTCCAGCCACATTTCTCGTTTTCATGATTATTTATACTTTTTTTTAAGTCTTCGGTTGGGCCTTACTGGGCCTATCAGTCCACACTAATCAGGCCCGTTAATTTCGTGACAACCGAAGCTGGCCCATTTAACCACTCACCCTCCAGACCAAAAAAAAACCACTCGCCCTTCTCTTGTTCTATTTTTTTTCCCGTTAGATTCTTCTAAGTTTCTAACACAATACGTAAACCAAAAAAAAAGTTCTAACACAATACATAATTATTTATACAATGAAAAATAATTTGGAGATCAAACTCATCCTCCTAATTATATTCTTAATTTTTAAATAATTTTTTTTTGAAAAACACGTTGGCATGTAAAAGTTACAGATGGATTCAGTGTTCGAATATTGAAGTAGGGTTGTAACAACTATGTCTATCTTAACCCCCAAATAAAAAACAATATGTCTAGAGGTGAAAATTTTATATGTTTGAAGACATTTAATTATCAGGTGAAACATCGATGTCTAAAATTATTATTTTATTAGAAGGATTTGGCTATTTATGTTGTTTCACTTTAGAAATTAGAAGGTAAAAAGTACCCCGAACTGTTTAGAGCATCTTAATTATTCAGTATTCACCATATTTTGCATGATCCTCCTGAAAGAGCATATGTTTTGTTTTAAAATTATATTGATGTCACGAGCCGTGGTGAGAACATAAAAAATGGGTGTAATATAGTTTAACAATATCACCATTGCAAAAAGAAAATCTATTAGTTCGTAAATGACCACACTACCAGTGGTACTACAACATTACAGGTGGAAAAGAATTGAATTTATTGAACGTTTGATTCAAAACATGAATGACCACCTCATAATTCAATAGTAATATCCTTCCTAGCATTCAAGAAACAACCAGGCATGGTGTAGTGTACTCGTTGTCATTCACCTTTGTAGTTTGGCTTTCGCTTCTCAACAAATGCAGCCAAGCCTTCCAATCTATCTTTGGTATTCAAAGTCATCTCATAGCATGCTTCTTCCAAATCTGCAGCTTCTGCCGGATCACTTATCAGAAGTCCCTCCTCAATTGCTCGTTTACCGGCCCTTACAGCAATTGGACCCTGCAAGAGAAGTCCTCAGTTACAGTGCATGATTATCAAGATGAAAGATTTTTTCCAGTGATATTATTACCTTCTCGTTGATATTCCTGGCAACCTCAAGTGCCTTTGTGTAAGCTTCACCAGCAGGAACACAGTAGTTGGCAAGTCCTGCAGTAGTAAATGGAATGGTTCACAATATCTTATGTGTTAAAAGATATTCTTGTATCTCCAATGATAAGATATGGTAGAAACTAATTAGCATACCTAGAGCCTCAGCTTCTCTGCCATAAACTCTTCTACCTGTCAATATAAGATCCTTTGCTATTGCCTTGCTGATCAATCTAGGTAGTCTTCTTGTTGCACCAGCCCTGTCCAAATAATAATTCCATGACCATGAGGCATTTAAGTTGTGATCCAAAGCATTAAGCATAACCCAAGACAGTATCTAAGTATTATATACCCTGGGATTATAGCATGTCCTGTCTCTGGCAAGCCCAAGACAGCATCTTCTCCTATAAGCCATGAAAGGGGAATATTTCAATTTCATCATAAGCATACAAAGTATAGAGATAGAGTTTGTGATTAATCTGGCATGTCTAAAGTACCACATATTCGAAAGTCGCATGCGAGGGCCAGTTCAAGGCCACCACCCAATGCTGCCCCTTCAACAGCAGCAATAGTTGGTATGGGAAGTCTCTGAATAGGAAATAGCAAAATTAAGTAATCCATCTTAGTTTCAAGTTAAGGTCATAATATCGGCGAATGTTAGATATATAATCATTCATGTACCTCTAGAAATGAGAAAGTTGCGCGAAGAGCTTTCGAATATTCCCGAACCTCAGATGCACTAAACGTCCTGCGCTCCTACAAGCAACAATAATAACAGAATAAGTCTCTCTCTTTATTCATTTAGCATAGGAATATGAATATCTGAATATATAATTTACCTTCAAATCGGCACCAGCACAATAGACACCAGGAACTGAACTGGTGATGATGGCAACATTAGTGGAGGAATCCTGATTAATCAACTCTAATGCATGCTTTAACCCTCTCATTAATTTCGTGTCTATGGCATTCTTATTTTTAGGCCTATCCAAACTCACCTCAACAATCCCTAATCCAAAAAAAAAAAAAAGAATAAGTAAAATTACAGATACACCCTTGGTAGTTACACTATGAAGAAAAAGGAGCAAGGATATATACCAGAATCTGAGTGTTGGAGTTTATGAAGCTTGACGAACTCCGAAGCGGAAGGCTCCAAGATGAGAGTCCTTTGTGTCTGACACTGATAGTGGTAACGAGTGGCGTTGCCATTGGAAGCATCAAGGATGTGGTGAGAGACTGTAACGAAGCTCAAACAAGCTTTATATTGATAAGCTATAACATTGGAAATGGAGTCTCTACCTACACTCCTGCTCAATGATCTCAAGGCATACATCTTCTTTGTTCTTTCTTTCCTGACTCCTGAGCTTTAGATTTGCTAATGTTTGCAGAAGTCCAGGAAGAAGAGAGAGTGAAGAATTGGTTGCAATTTTAAATTAATAAATACGGGCGGTGATTCTGACATAGGTGTGCGCAGTGCGCTCATCTCTAGACAAGATAAGGTTCCAAATTGTAACAAATTCATTTATTAGGTACAGGATCACCCATATTATTGCCTCTTCTCCCAATACTATAGTGGGAAAAGATAGAGATTTTTTTCCGCTGTTCTTTGCTGTGGGTTTTTTTTCAGATTTTTTGTTTTTAATTTTAGTTTATTCCTCCAATACAGTGAAATTGGATCCATGCGTGGCAGATCCAGAATTTGCTTCTTTTAGAAAGTTGAGTGGAAGGGCAGCCTTTCCTTTTTTATATTCATCAAGAGACACAAGATGGGCCAAATCCAATAATGATATGATGGCATTGATTCCTTGTGAAATCCTTTTTTTCTAAATGGAATTGGAAACCACGATAATAATTTTTAAAGAAAAAATAATTAAAAGATAATTTTTAAATAGTTTAATTTTAATATACAATCAATATAAAATACTTTTATAATTATTAAATTAGATTCTTATTTTAAATGTCACGTAATTAATATAAAAAATAGTTATTTTTTTTCTAACGTGACATGTGATTCAATACGCGTACAAAATTACTTTGTACTAATATTATATCAAAATTAAATTCTAAAACTAAGATAAGAATATTATTCAGACCAATCTAAATTTGGTTAACACAATTAAATAATACACTCGAATGAAAAAAATGAAAATCACACTTAATTCATCAAACCTTTTGATTGTTCAGTTGATCAATGTTACACCATTAGACAAGTAGATCATCAACATCCATTTCCTGCGAAGGCTAAAAAGTAAAAACTTCAATGCACAAGAAAAGGATGTAAAATGTATTAGCCTTGAGCAGCTGAAGAAAATGTATCAACAATATACTCTTATAAAACCCTATGAACCCATTTCTCAAGCCTAAGCTGTTTCATAGCAGGCCCAACATAAGGTTTACCCTTTTGAGGGCACTTCCATTTCCCTGTAATCTCAATGGCACTGTATTGTTGAACATTTGTTGCATCTGTTAATGCCTTCCTCTTTTTGACAGCTTGCTTTTCACATGACAATGGAACTGTTCCTGTATTTACTGAACATTGTAGTGACACCATTTCTGGTTTCTTCCAAGAATTTTTACCATTGTCTTTCCTTGTTGAAACAAAACCATCATTTTCTTTATTTCTTGTACAAGTTGAACTCCTTCCTGAGGATATTTTACACAGACTCGTGCAAATATCAACATTGCCATGTTGGACCTTAGCTTCTGATTTTGCCTCTCTGATATCATTATTTTGTACCATTTCTTGAGTTGCATGGTCTGAACTTCTCTTGACATCTAATGCCATTATCTGTGCTTCTCGGCTACAACTATGGCTTTCATGATTCAGCCTTATTGTCTCCCCAAACGCATTTGGACCAGAACTATGTTTCAATGTCTTATCCTGCATACATGGCTGCAATACATTTTCCAAATGGGAACTGCAAGTAGTAGCTAAATTTTTATTCCTTTCAACAGCACTACCATTGTCACCCTGTGATTTCAGTTTTCAACACCAGAGAAAAATAATGAAAAAAGGTAAATTGGGTGCATTGATTTATTGTAAGTGCAAAAAAATATGGAATCTACTAATGCATGTATTAAGAGTGTAATGTATAACCTAGTAATTGTATCATTGAAAGATTATAGAAATAGAAATCTAGAGTAGTACCTTCCTAGAAGGCTCTTGTACCCTCTTGTTTTCCTCAGAAGGGCTACTATGTGGAAAACAATGTTTTGGATGATCATTCTCAGACCTGTGTTCATCTTCATTTATGACTTCTAAATCAAGCCTTTCCACCTCACTCTCACTCTCCTCTAAAACAGCATCCTTAGTCATGCTATACGTATCCGGCACATAAGACTCGTATACATAGCTGGAGAACCAGTTTCCGATGTCACAAGGCTCTGAATCAAAACAGAAAAAAAGTAGCAAGCACATATATACACAAACTAACCACAATTAGCTAGTGGAATCATTAAACATTTCACATTTTCTGTAAGATTGTAAGAAAATTTCTTTGAAGCCAAATAAAAAGTACAAACCTGAAAGGGGTGAGTCTGAGCTGAAGGAATCCAAACTCTGCAAAAAAGTAAATAAATAAACTAAAATCAGACTTAAAACCTTTAAATCCTCATTTCAGAGCTAAATACAATGATACAGTTCACTGAGTTGAAAAATTTACTTTCTCATTGTGCTTATCATCCTCAACTACTTCATCTTGGATCCTAACGTTTTCAGGATTCGCCCTTTCTTCTTCATTTCTCTGGATTTTGGATTCTCTAAACGAAGATTCTTCAAACACAAAATTCGTATCCAGATCGGGAGACTGATACTTGTAGCTTGAGAACCAATTACCAACATCAGGAGGCTCTAACAGACAAACACACAAAACACGTTTACCAAAATGAGTTTTTTTTTTTTTCTGCTTAAATTTTAAAACTCTCGGAAACCCCTAAGTTTCTCGTTTCTAACCCATTACTCTATTTCATGCTGTTAGGAAATTTTCAATAAGAAATTGATACATACCAGAAGGCCATGAAGGTGAGGGCAACGAATTGGAAATCTAAAACAACAAGGAGGGGGAAAATAATTCAAGTCAGGAAATTGAATGTACCAACTCCATGTTTGAAAAGAAAAAGCAAAATGTGGATGAGATTTTTACCTGGGAATTGAGGTTTTCAGGGCTTGGAATTGAATCCATGAAAACGCATCTGAAGAATCTACGCTGGGAAGACACACGAGAAGATGAAATAATAAAAGTTGCCTTTCGAATTTTCGATGATGTGCGCCAAATTTTTTGCATCTTCGCAGCGCAGTTTGGCGCCAATTTTTTTAAGTTATGAGAAAGAAATTATTTTCAGTAAATATGATCTTCTTTCTTGGATTTATATAAAAAATTTAAAACATAAGTTCTCAAATTTTTATAATCTGAAAAATGAATTTATATTAAAAAAAATTATATTATCATTTTTTTAAAAAAATACATTTGCATGAAGTAATCATATTTTCAATCAATTCAACCCATAGTTAAAATTGAGACAAAAATGACTTTTAAACCATGCATTAAATATACTCTAAAATAACGTAAATATTTATCAAATTTATATTTCTATAAGAATAAAAGTAATATGATAAGGTAATTGTTTAAAGTTCAATCCAAACACTATAAAACGACCTATTTCTATTCTATACGTTTTATTTTGTTCTATTTTCTGTAGTCAATTCAAATTTTCTTTAAAAAAAATACCATTTTCCCTGTATTATTTTCTTCTTGTTTCTCTTCTTTAGCCACTTTTACTTTCAAATGACCACACCCATGAGGCCATGACTATGAGTCTATGGCATTGACCACTGTCCACTATAATTACAGTTTTAAAATTGGACATTTCGGATAAATATAAGACATTTTGCTGATTGAGACTTGTTGAACTATGGGAGAGAAAAAAAAAAAAAAGATGATTCAACAATAAACATTACATTGAGGGAATCTCCCTAAATTTCAGATTCATACATTGCTAACATTAATACAATATACAGTAAAATGATTAGTAATAATAAATTAACAATACATTATTAGAATAAATGGAAAATGGGGAGTTGCAATTAACTAGAATACAAGGCATGTACGACTAATTTTTTTGTAGCTGAATCGATTCCCTTCTGGTCTTCTAATTCTTGCCATTATCCGACCCTTCGTTTCTGTAACTATCTAATATTATACTACAGTTGTTCATTGTGCAAGCATCAAGAAGACCGTGATTCCAAAGTTTGATCATGAATAACCTCCAACACCTGTATTAAGTTAAAGCATAATTTAGTTTCTGAAAAAGACTTGGGCCTGGGAACATGCGAAATAGGTACATATAACAATCACAACAATGAATCAATAGACATCTTCTGATCAAGATATAATTCCTACAGAGGGAAGAACCAGACAACAATTCTACCATACTTTAATCCAGAAAAAGCTTGATTTAGTTTCTTTTTTCCCCTCTCTAATTGATGGATACCCACATCCGTAGGAAGAACTGTCCAGATAGTACGTTTTCAATGCCAACTAATTACAACATCGACAACTATGCTTCTTTCCATTATCAAAGTCAGCTCCATGAATGTATTTTGAAAGTGAATAAATGGTAAATCAGTTGTGTTCATTTTGGAGCATATATTTTTTACTTATTTCAAGTGATACACATTTGTATGTTTTAGAAAGATGATGGATGCCTCTGCATACAATTCACTCATGATTTCACTCTGGAATCCCATTAACTCCATACTACTAAGTCAAAACATAACTTTGTTCTGTAAGTATAAATCCTTTAAGCACAGAAACTGCATGAGATTAGAGAAATGTAAATGGAAAAAAGATGCAGAAAGAGTACCAAAATAAAGCTGGGGATGCGATTAGTTCTTTTCCATGAAGCTTCGAAAATGCCTCACATGCCCACGAAACATGGCCATCAGCCAGCACCCTGTCATGGCAATTAAAACCAACAATAGTTATGCAGCATTTTCTTTATTAGTCATGCAGGAGTCAAAAGCAATCTAGCTTGATAATGATAACCAAAAGTACACCCGTGGAACATTAATAGGGTGGCCAGCAGTAAATACCTTTGCTTCCTCATAAAAGAGTTCCACAGATGCATGAGTTGCTTTTCATCTTTGGAAACATCCACAAAATCATCAAGCATCTGCAACATTACAGTTTAACATTATCATGGTGATTCATATATGGCGGCATTCGTAGCACTCTATATACAAGAGTAAACAGCAAAAGTGTGTGTGTCTAAAAAAAAAGCAGAATCAATTTCATTTGACATGTGTTCAGAAAGAAGATAAAATTTTTGAAACCTCCTTTACGAACTTACCCTGCGATCTTCAAGATCTGCAATGTCATCATCGACTTCATCTTCACTATCGCGGTCTGATAACACTTGTTCTAGAGCCATAGGCTTAAAGTAAATACACACAAAAGCAAGACATGAGGCTTATAAACAAATCAATCATTCCTAGATATGCTTATTAACAAAAGGAAACCTCACGTCTATTGGAAAAGAATGCCAAATAACAAAAGCTACACAAAATGTGTTAAATATGCCACATTCAACAATATAGCTAGAAAGGCTAGGATTCAAATTTGTACTTTTTATTTTCTTAACAAAGGTATTCTGCATTACTCATGATGAGCATAGTATTCTATCCATCCACAGGTGCTAATGTAACATCAATTACATCATAAGATAATCCCTGTCCATCAAAATGAAACCATACTTGTCCAAATGGAAAAAGAATTCAAGAGGAACAGAGAAAGATAGGGTTTTAAAGCTCCCATCAACAAGTCTGTTCCGAAAAGAGGATATCTTCTGAAGGAAATAAAAAGATAGGAGAAGGACTAGGATTGTAAGGTATCCTCTATCATCAAAAGATCAACCAAGAGAAAGGGAATACAAGACAGAGAGGAAATACATGCAATAAAAGGAAAATTTGCTAAACCAGAACAAATGAGAAAACCAAGTACTAGAGCATATCACAAAAAGAATTCCCATAATCAGTAGACAGGAAAACCAGCAGCCCTTCAATATAAAAAGTAAACCAGCTAGTAATTATTACAAGGATTAGCAATCTAGCACCATAGTAATGTATGACAGATATTAAACATAAAAACAAGATCCTTTAAAGTCAACACATCAAAACAGCCTTAAATTAACTGTGCATAAAGTACACGATATATCAAACATGTTAATATGTACAACTGAATATTATAAATAAAAACTATCAAAAGACCCTGAGATATCTTATCACCTACCTGAACTCTATGAGAGTGAAAGAACTGTCTCTTCTGCAGTAGCATTCGGCTGGAGAAACAAATTTGAAATATATAAAACATTTAATCAAATTGGCAAAATCAGGACGATCAAAGGAAACGAAGTAAGAAAAAGTATCATGATTTCTCTCTGACACATATTTTATAAGATTACAAGGCGGACTAGTATCATGATTTATCTCTGACACAGAAGCAAGTTAATCGCATTTTCACATTCCATTAAACAAGCATCAAGTGTAAAATCTTACTTAGAGAAGTAACCATACAGAATTCAAGAACTTTAACAATTAAAACCTAAATCTTCAAAAGGCAAGATATAGGTTTCTAAGAACATACTTTTTTGAGTCAGATCGATCCATGTTTAACTTCTTTGTTTTAGCAGGCACAGCAGGATCAGTTCTATATACTGATTTACTAGTTTCCGGGTCTCCTGAAGATTGGGGCATGGCAATTGAAACACCTTGAATGTTGAAACTGGACGCAACATATTCGAGGCAGTCTGCAGTGCCAGGAAGATCAGGACCAAATCTTTCGACACCTTGTTTCCCCATAATATGAGCTGTTTTAGACATATTCTCCCCTTTGCAGGAGAGGATATCTGCAAATAATTTTTAAGAATTTAGTCCAACTCTTTAAGAGTTTATAAGTAAAGAATTACAAAAGTATACAATTGTCATAAGATACAACTGTTACCATCGTTCTTTTCAAGAAATCCATTCTGTGTTCCCTCTGGTGATTCCAACTCTAGGAACTTTACATTGGCTTGCTTTTCATTTTGAACAGAGTCCTTTCGTAAACGTTTTCGGGGTCTTGAACTGCATAGATATTGTAATTTAAATATATTAAAGTCAGTAATCTTGCACAAAGTCATATGAACTGAATAGAGATTGCTTTAAATATATACAAACAACTAACCAGAATATGAAGGTTTGAGATTGTGGATTTACTCCATCAGCAACATTCTGTATACAGATTATACATTTGTTAACAAAATAAGTAACTAGCAAAACAAAAAATCCATTCATCTCAAATGAAAATGGGTTACCATAACATATCTAACATATATACAGAATTAACTAATGAGGCAAACCTTGGCAATGTCCAGGACACACCATTGTTTGGAGCATAGTTCACACACCTTCAATGGCAGATTTTCAAACAAGTTCTACAGGAAAGGACTAGACATTTGGCCTCTATTAATTTATTTAGTGTATGGCTCATGATCTTTTAGAGGACTTCCCCACTCAGATATGTTAAGATATTTCAAAACTATGCTCCCTAAGTAGCTTTTTTTCTTTAGATTGTTTCTTGCTCTTGTAAGGAGGATCTCTTATCTTCCCTTTTTCTTGTATTATTCTTCTTTCCATCTTAATGATATTGTTCACTTATCAATTAAAAGAAGAAAGTTTAACCATTATATTCTGTGGTTACAAAAAGACACAAGCTAAAATATTTCTCAAATAACAACACTTGTGAATAGCCAAAGATCAATAAAACCGTCAACAGTGTAATAAAAAGTTAAAAACCATTAAGTGGTAATCAAGCCTTGTTGCCACAGAATACTGACTCTTGATAAACATTTTATATATCCATTTGGAACAGGAAAAGAAAAATAAAAAAAAAAACAACAATAAAAATGGATTACACGGTAGATCTTCCTTAACTTTTCTATCCCTCCTTTTTAACCCCACAATATAGTCCCCAGTGGGTTGCTTCATGATTTAATCAACAGTAAATTTATAAGCAGTGTACGATCCCTAAGAAATGTAAACCAATAGCCATAAGTCAAACATTAAATAAGGTTACTACCTCTGATCTCGATATATCAATTTTTACAGAGACATTAACTGCTTGGTAATCTTCAGTCACCTACAATATATAACAAGAACATGTCAAAGAAAGCTCTTACGAAATAGTCCGTAAGTAATAAGTTCAGTTCACAATAAAAATTGCACACCCAGAACTCAAAGTTGAATAGATCATGTGATGAACAAAGATGAAATCGCAAACCCTGCATAAAAAAACCATTGCTTTGATCAATTACCCAAGTGAATAATTGCAACTGAATAAATCATTCAGAAAATGGCAAAGAAACATCTTATGATAGAACAATCACGGACCACATCCACACATGTTCATATCATGATAACATGAACATAGCAAAACAGGCAAAAGGAAGAAGTATGGCAAAAAACTCATTATTAATTTGTCCGGTTAATTCTAGCTCGAATTATGAAAAGGATTAACTCACAAGAGAGTGAAAGCCCTAGCTATATCCAATCAACATTTGTATTTAATATTTTACCACTTCAAAACAAAATTCTTGACCACTCAAACCAGAGTTACATAAAATGCTGAAATTCAATTTTGCCCATGATAGACAATTTTCAAAGTCTTTGGTATCCCCAATTTCTAACAAAGGAAAAAGTAATAGCAGCCATATCATTAAAGTATTAATGGAACAAGCAATACAATAAGCTATTAAACATAGACACTAATATGGAAATTCAACATGGATATGATAACATGTCAAGTTTTCAAAATTGTAAAATCATAGATATGAGATATCAACTCCCAATGTTTCACTATTTTAAAAGACCCTATCAAAAAGCATGAAGCATAGTTTCTACTATCTATTGGAATTTCCTACAAATCCCTGAATAAACATGTCTTAATATAACTATAGCTATTCATGTGCAAGTCATTAAAAAGGAATAATCTCTAAAGCAACTGAAAGGTTAACTTTAGGTCCCTCTCTATCATTGTTTTTATCTATTTCATTTACAATGAGTACACTATCCAAAGAAAATAAAATAAAATAAGATGAAAATGGTCTTGTATTGATTTAAAATAAAAGTTAGTCTATTAAAACAGGCATGCAAAAAAAAAAGTGTCCAAGTTGTTCCCCCACCCCCCCCCCCCCTTTTTTTTTTGTTCAGTTGAACACATATGGATAGGTCTTCAATATGTGCCAAACAAAAGGCATGCTTGAGTTTGTAAACAATAATAATACAACTCATGGTGGATACCTTAAAGCTGGCACATTGCATCAAGCAAAATGGACAAGAAAAATGTTCAGTCACTGCATTTGAAAAGAAACAGCATGTGTATCAGAATATCAGATTATTCAGAGTCTTACAGTCCAAATTATAAGTGGATTTCATATTCTACACTAGAACATGCTCAGCTATAGACAGTTGCAAGGATGTTGGAGTCAACGAAAAGGAAACAAATCATAAAACGCTAAAAGCAAGTTTGGTTGCTCCTCATAAAAGACATGCATGTACTATAAGAAGGCAGTGGTATAGACATGATGTTGAATCTAGTTAATCATTGAAAGTATGATATACCTTCAGTCTTTCGTATCATGTTGTAACAGTCCCTGTAGTTGAAAATCACAATTCCCGCTCTCAACCTAGAAAACAGAAGCAGAATGAACATAATTCAGGAGACACCCTTCTACTGATTGTTATTTGGGATGACTTGCAAGAATTTACAACTGTCGAAAGTAAATTTAACACACTGTGAGAATTGTGTATTATTATCCCC
>JASCZI010211529.1:92121-124079 GCA_036250425.1 Stylosanthes scabra
TTCTTCTTATTGCCACGAAGCTTAAAAGGACAATTGATTAAGCGAGACCCTGATTTTCTCTTTTGATTTTCCATTGCAACACCGCAAGTATTACGATATGTTCCGCCTCTATCACAACCAATGCAAACAAGCCTCTCCTTTTTTGAGCGTTTTATTGATATTGCATAACCTTGTGTAACCAGTAAATCACGAACAAAATCAACAAAGTCTTCTTGACTTTGAAAATTACTTTAACATTTCCAGTCAAGTCTGAGCGTGACCCTGATTTTTGTTGCTGTTTTTCTTCTTCCAACATACGTGGGTCCATGCTAATTAGTTCATCAACATTGTACATATCTTGTTCATGAAAATCCTCCATAGAATACCTATATTAAAAATTTATGAATAAAAAAATTTATGCACTTGAAAAAAGATAAATCTAAAACACTGAACCAAAAACATATAAAACATATCAAAACTCACTTGTGTCAACAAAGAGTTTTATATCTTCTTCGTCCTTGCCAGTAGCCGCAAGAAATTTGTTTGAACCAAGAATGAAAATTAAAGGAGACATATTAGACGTGAAAATTAGTTGAGATAAAGATTTTTTTCTTTTTTGTACTTTGATCACTTGTTGCATGTTTTGATTCTTTTTGTTGAATTAAAATATGTAAACATTTTTGTGTGATTTCATCTTTAATAACGATAATATTCTCATCATTAATGTATGGATAGTTTCTTGTTTTAACTAATCATTCTTTAAGATGAATTATTTAAAAAATAAAATGAAGGATATTTTAGTAAGTTAATATTAATGGTGTGTTATTAGTAATATAAGGGTGTGTAATTAGTCTCACCCATTAAAAAATGCAGTAAATTAATTTTTATCTCTGTTCCCGTCAAACGAGACCTGTGGCTGTGAGTGCAAATAACATAGTAAATAAATCCAGATTAAGAGTTGACATTTATTAAGACTTTTGAAAAATAATGATATTCATACACTCTTTTATTAACACCACATTTATATTCGTATAAAAATATGGTTATAAATATCAAAATAAAATGCAATACAATTAACAAACAAACAATTACCGTATATAGGTATCACTTTGGTGGTTAGAAAAATGGTGCGAGAATAACGAGACTGTATATTCAAACCATTTCAAAATTAAATAGTTTTAAATATCTTTGAGCAATTTCATTTTTCTTATATCTAAAGTGACATTTATTTAAAATACCACATATTTTTGCAAAAAAATTCACTATAAGAATCTTGAATGTATTAAGTAAACTTAAAAATGATAATGATATAGGTGCAAATTTTCTCTCTTGTCTTTATTATACCAATACAAAAACTAAGCATTTGTTATTAGTCAAATGTGAATAAACATAAACAATATATAATATACATCTAAATATTGAAATAATAAAAATTGTTGAATATATAAATATCTGATGGCATCTTCCTAGAAAAGTGGTAGGAAAGAAAGAAAGAAAGAAAGGGATCTATTGAAAGGAAAAAGAGAAGAAAAATGAAGTTGAGGAAAGAGTGAAACGGTTGGACTCATTCAAGATTCAATAACATCAGACATCAGTCGGCTGCTTCAATCTTGAGCGCCCCGAGAGGAGCATGGAAACCGATGAAGACCTTCCCACATACGATCCCCTCTCATATGTTGCAAAGAGGGAGCGTTATCGTCTCAGATCAGCACAGAAGGCAGTCCATCTCATCCCTCTTCTCGTTCTTCTCTGCGCCATCATCCTCTGGTTCTTCTCCGCTCCCACTCCTCCTTCATCACACAAAGGTTCCTCGTTTTTCTTTTTCTTTCTTAAATCTGGATTGGAACCAATCATTTGCAGTTAATTTCAGAATAAACTACACTTACAGAACATGGAGGGTTTTTTCTTTTACTTATTTATTTATTATTTCTTTATTGTTTTCCAGCCTGAGGAACTTAAAGTGGAATCGTGAATATGACAGGAGCAGCTGAGGTGCTATTTCATTTTGTGGTTCACTTTTGATTATATCCAATGATGGCTCATTGGCTTGGATGGATCAGTTTAGTTTTAAAATGTAAACAAGAAAATTATAGATAGGAATTTTGTCAGATTAATAAATACAGCCGCTTCTTATGCTTTTTAGTTCAGAAAAGCCTCTCTCTCTAATCTTGTTTGTATTCTTATCTATAACCTATGGCTTTTATTGTGTTGAGATTGGAAGCTTATATTTGAGGTTGTATCTGAGATATTTCTTCTTTGCGGTTGATTGCAACTGAGGAATCCTTTACCATAGACAATTGTGCTTGAACAAGCATGAAAATTTTCATATAACTGAAACCGAATCTTTGCATTAATGTATACATGCATTTCTCTATCTTTACATTGATTAAACGTAGAGTGACGCAAATTATTTAAAAACTTGACAAAAGTGTCTAAATTGAGGTATTTTGGTCATTTTTAACCTGCGATAAAAGTATACTTTTTGTCGGAATTTTAAATAATTGGTGGACATTTTTGTGATTTGTCGATAACAAAATTGAGGGTATTTTTGTCGGCGGTCGAAAAAATTCAAGGATGATTTTGATAGTTATCTCTTAAATGTAATATACATCAGATGTTGGATTTAGCAGAAATTAAACTACTACTTCTCCCTTGAAACTTGAAATTTGAAATCATTATCATTCATTCTTCTTCATAGATTCCCTGGAGTGAAATTTGTATGCTCCAACAATGGTCCAAGCCTTACTAACTTAGGGATGACAATATTGTTCCTTACAGAACACACCAATGGATTCTCCCACTGCAATACCGAACCCACAAGGTACGCACGTATAGTGAGTGGAAACACACGGGGCCATCTTTCACTGCCATATGACCTCAAAGCTCCTTCAACTGATGAGTAGCCCTCATTAGACTTGATGGCCCCTGCAAGCTTCTTAGCAAGAACCACAGCATCCTCAAGTGCACAACATGCTCCTTGCCCGAGATTCGGAGTCATCGGGTGCCAAGCATCTCCCACCAGCACCACTCTACCAGCAGAAGCAGGTGGAGTTACGGCCGGCCAAAGCCACCGATCTACAAGCGGAGTCTTGCTGACAGTCTCATCCGGTGTAGTGTCGACAATGTCCAAAAGCTCTGAAGGCCAATTCTTGACTAGTTCCTTAGCTTGCTTCTTAAGCACAGTTGGATCAGTTATTTTTGGACCTGCCATTCAACTCAAACTATTCTTCAGACGAACCAAGATAATTTTGATACATGATCTAATTATGTATGAGTTATGTTTTATGACCTGGAGATGAACTGTTGAAGCAGATGAACCAGTAAACTTTTGTTGAAGAAACAGGAACATATCCTGCACGCACCCCTCTGCCATAGATATAATTTACTCTTGGTCCATAAGGCTGTCCTTCAGAATAAGAAGCAAGCCCACGGAAAGCACAATGGCCAGCATAATTTGCCTCAGGAAACCCCATCCACTTTGCTATTGGTGATCGAATCCCATCACAACCTATCACAATCTGATCATTCATGAGATTAACTTGTCAGAGAGAATCATAATTGGTCATCATATAACTCATCACTGCAACTTTTTTTTACATTCCTGGATCATTATTTATAGATACTAAATTACATTATTGAATGATGATCTTGTTCTAATACTAACCTTTGCAAGAAGCTTAGACCCATCTGCAAGTTCCAACAAGGTCTCCCCATCTGGATTTGCTTCAATCCTGGCTAGCTTTGAAGAAAACTGAATCATATCCTGGGGGAGCTCGCCAGCTAGAGTTTCCAACAGCACTCGCCTTTCCACAGCACGCACCTCTTGGCTGCATTATACCCTTTCTTTAACCACTTGATAAACAGAGAAACTTATAACATAAATTTAGGTTAAGTTGAAGCCACCAAGAAGTTGAGTCTTGAATACCTTTGATCCTCTTGTTTGAAAGTGAAGGAGCGTAGTTCCCTGCCATCCTCAGACTTCACTGCCATCCTATACAGCTGAAAATATGAAGCAGATGAAGCTCAGCTAATAATAATAATGTAAAAGAAAAAGTAGAAATTAATAGATTAGAGTGTACCCTTGAATTTCCAAGAAGTTGGGTCTGAGATAATGAGCGACTCCAATAGCATCGAGTACCCTCCAACCGTTCTTGAAGAGGGTGAGGGAAGTACCACCGGTTCGAAGGGAGTGAGCCTGCTCAAGAACGAGGGACTTAACTCCAAGCCTGTGAAGGGAGAGAGCAGTTGCAAGGCCAGCAATACCTGCACCAACTATAACAACATCTTCCTTACGGACTTGGCACTTGATTTCAGATTTGCTTCTGTGGTGGTACTGCTTGTAGCTTTGTGTTCGGAGTTGGAAGAACAAATTGGCGTGAGAAGAAGAAGAAGGTAGAAGAGGTTTGGAAAAGGCAAGAGACGCGGTTGTTGTTGTTGATGCGGCCATGGATGAAGCAAAAGCTGATTGATGAATCACGATTCATGAATGGTGGCTTCGCTAACCAATATAATTCAGAGGACTAACGGTGCATGTGTGTGTGCGTGTTCAGCCTTCCGCCATAGAAACGAGTGGTGACGGCTAACTCGGATCATTCATTCAATCATTTTCTTACACTTCTCACTTTAATAAAATAATAACATGAATGTATTATGTATACAAGGAAGATAAAAATAAAAAAAAAATAAAAAAGCATTCTAAAAATTGCTTTCTTTTTTTTGTAGGTGTGTCTAAAATAAGCTCAAGAATTATGGGCACTTCTAAGTTCTAATGCGCTATGAAATTAAGAGCATTGGATTATAATAAAATAAAATCCAATGGTTCAGATTAGATTTGTACAAAACTTCTTGAATATAACGCAAAAGAATATTAAGTGTTACATAATTCTAAAAAGACTCATCTACTTTAACAAACTAAAATAGTAGCGGAATCTTACTCTGCCTCAGTGTACGTACAATTTGACGACGCTTGGAAATTTTGCCTCCGACGAAGGACAGCGACACATCCTCACCAAGGTTAACAATAAGGAGGGAAAAAGAGTTCATGATACGATGAGAACAACAAGAATGGGAAAGAGAGATCACATGGTTTTAGTGATGAAGAAGACGCAGATAGGACAACCAGGTGGTATTATGGCATGATCATTGAGGCACTGTCGGTGCCCATGAAAAGACTTTCTGTTTCCCTAATTCTTGATCTTGTTTTTTTATTTTTTAATTTTGGTCAATGATATGCTTAAGATTTGTTTCCTGATGTTGAATTGGATTAAGTAAATATGAAAAATGGGTGATCTTGTTTGTTTCGATCTTGATTATCAAGGCACTGGATCACTAGTCACTAATCAATGAAACAAGGGATTCTAAAATCTGGGGTAAGATTGATGGTGTTAGTTCTTTCACTTTATGCTTTAATGACATAGTTTGATCGATCATCTATGTGGTAAAGTTGCATAATTGATTCCCTTATTGGATTTCGATCTGACTAGGGTGTAATGCAAAATTATTATGCTATTATGGTTGTTTTAAATGTAGCAAAGATTCAAGAAATAGTAGTACTCTAACCTTGTTTATATACTAATATTTTTCTTCTCATTTACCACAAACACTAAGTAATCACAAGTGCTTATTATTGAGGAGTTGTGCATTGATTGTGTATGATATTAGTAGGAATGTGACCTTTGAGAATGTGAAGAGATGGTTGAAGGAGCTTCATGACCACATGGACACCAACCATGATGTCATGCTGGAACACTTGAGTGCTCTTTGAATAATGTGGGTTGTGCCTTCATAGATGTGCTAATTAAGATATACATGTTGTGAGTAGGATAAGAGGCTTGATCAGGAAAGGTACTATAGCATTGTTAAGGGATAGACCATATATCTTGGAAACAAATATGATGTCTCAGCTATTAAAAAAATTTGGTTCATGTTCAGTATGTAACAGGGTTAATGTGCAATTTTGCACTTTAAGTGTCTGATTTGTATAGACATGCATACTTAAGCATTCACATTACTTCTCCTGTATTTACATACCAAAGTAACATAAAATAAACATGATTATTTGAAAATTAAAAGTGTCATATTAGCTTTTTTTCTTTTTGTGAAAAAAAAGGTACACAATAAAAGTGTTTAATACTTGTATTTTCCAGTGCTATGTTCATCAAGCCAAGTTATAATATATAGCAAAGAACATGAAATATTGTTTTATTGGCTTTACCTTCAAGTAGAGTGTCAGAAACATCTTATAGAGGATCATTTTGTTGTCTTTGACGTTAACTTTCTTATTACAAAGCATTGCTAACCAATGGATCTCCATGCATGATTGGTAATAGGAGAGAGAACTGTGAATATTAGGTAATGTTCTTTAGTGGATTTCATGTGACAACTAGTCAAATGGTGTAATTTTTTTTCGTCGGAATAGATACAATTTGGATTTTATTGTTCTATATTAAATGTTATATGGCATTGGTGTTATATTTGCCTCCATCGTAATAGCTTCCTAGCTTGAGTTTAGATATTGATAATGGCAAAATAGACAAAATCATGAGGAACAATTAACTAAGAAAACCAAATAAAGATGAACTAATAATTCGTCTAGTGCCAGAAAAATCAATATACGTAACAATTAGAATGATAAGTGAAATAGTAATAATTGAAATTGGGGCAACCACCAGCTTTCTCGCAACAACTAACAACGATAGCAACAATTATGCCCAGCTTCTTCCTCTCAGAAGCGTTGTTCTTTTCTTTCAACTCAAACCCAAAACTATGCTCCTGCTCCTCCCTCCGGCGCTAGCAACATGACATTCTCTCCAGCGAAAAGTTGAAGCAAAATATATATTCTATCCTTATTAATTATTGTTTTCACTTCTCAATAGTTCTCATATAAATATAAATCTGAATCAAAAGTTGTGAGTTTTGTTCTAAAGTCCTAGTGAAGTTGTTGTATTGATTTTAGTAATATTTCACCTGGTTCACTATAAATCAGGTCCATCTTAAATGACTATCATTGTTTCTTAGGACTTCAAATGTTATTGTTCTGTCATGAAAGCATGTAAATGTTCCTTTTCAATCTAGTAATAAAGATACATACGTTACAAATCCCTAATTCATTCATATTCTTTACAATACAAGAGAGTAATAATACTTGAGAGAGAAACAAAGCATTCAATTCATACCTTTCTTGGGCAGAGAGAAAATGACAGAGTGATGCAAATCCGTGAAAGAAGTTAAATCAATTCTTCCTTTATTAAGTTAATTTTGGTGCATATTCAATCTGTCCAAATCAGTAACCTTATATATTGTGTCAGCATTATCGAAGGATTGCACTTACTTCATCTATTTTATTAACCTCAGAAGTTAAACTCTTGGTTTTCATTTACTCAACAAACTATCCTGTATACAAAACCAAATTTCAGATTTAGTTCTTCAATAGGAATTAATGTACTGAATTTAGTTATGTTTTTAAATTTCTTATGGGACCAAAGTTAAAAATGAAAGTACAGGTATTTATGTGCATTACTTGACCAAATTTAAAATTTGTTAAAATTTATTCTTCCATATTAGCAATATGAATGAGTTTTTCTTATTGACAGGTTGATTTTCCAATACAAGCATTTACTTCAACTTTAAGGTTGTCTCATTTACAAGTTATTCAAGAAAGCTATGAAATTGATCTCTGTCTCAAGTTTTGATCTGATCTACTTCCTCACAAATCTTATTCTAATCACTGATTCACCACATAGAATATAAGATTTCATCACTTTCTTATCTCTCATTTTTTCACTAGCAAATATATTTAAGAAAAGTATTAATGTATACAAAAAACATTAATGGAAAGAAAGTTATCTAAATTAATCATTTGGATGAAAATATTATCATATTGTCCTGAATCTAAAATCATGTTCATATTGTTATACGGTTTTGTTAGGTGTACACATAAAACACATAAACCTTTATCACTTGAGGAAGTAATTAATTAGGATGTGTTTGTGTGTTTTATGTGTACACCAATATTAATTGTTGTCCTAAATTTTTTATATAATCCGTGACAGCCTAAAATGTATTAATATACATACATAATTTCATGGAAGATTATAATGATTTATGTGTATGGCAAAAGACTAAATCCCTAAAGGATTATATTCTAATGAGAAGGTGAAACATTTGTATTTCTAAAATCCATGTTTATATGACAAAGATTATGCAAATGTTTTACTAATATAAAAAAGGGTAGGTGGAGAAGACATCCTATCTAGAAGTGGAAGAGTGTATGTGAAATGTCAAAAATTTATGAAGATGGACTCAAAAAAAAAAAAATCTCGAAATGTTGCTTAAATAAAAAAAAAATCATCAATTTCCATATGAAAATAATCAAATGTGACCTACAACTACAAAAGTATATAATATATAATGTATTTATCGAATAGTTAATTCATATTTGATGTGTAGTAGGTAGTATACCAAAAGTATATGATTGATTAAGTCAAAAGGTAACACATGAAGCGTGACTGTAAGGGATCATTGATTCAATATAAATAATGTTACACAACAGATTTTATTAAATTTGGTTAGTATATTTAGTCATCATCATCTTTTTATATAAAAGTTTAATTTTGATGCACTGACAGTGTTAAGAGTTTTACACAGTCATTCAATCAGATTCAAACATTTATATGACTTTAAAAGTAGTGGGTTTGAAAATAAATTACTTTTGATGATGTGATAATATTTGATTGAATGTATGTGTAAAACTCTTTTACACTGACGGTGCATAGAAATTAAATTCTTTATATAATTTGCTTCTTGAGCTTTTCAATCTCAATTAATTAAAAAACGTTGGCTGATCATGCTGGCTAAAATTTTAAAAAAATGTTGGTTGTGTAGCATTACTCTTTCTTACACTTTTCAATTCGTAATGGAAAAATATAGGTAACCAATATTTTTTTAATCAAGAAATCAGTCAATAAAAAAAAACATTCGTAATTACTGTTTATGGAACATCCACGATGAAAGCCACAAAACATCTGAAACCTAAAGCAATTAACAATTAATCAACTTTGTATATTTTTAAAAACAGAACATCCAAAACTTAAAAACAGAACATCTAAAACCTAAAGAAATAGAATATTCAATTTAAATTGTTAACTATGTTGGCTGAATTTTTATTGGTAACCTAAATTTATTATTTTACAAAATAACATGAATGTAATACAAGGAAGTTGTCAAACATTATATAAATATTAGTAAGCATGCTACCTAACTATATAAAAAATCCTTTAATTTAAATTCAGCCATTTATCTTAAAAATATTAAATATACTATTACAATAAACATATTTAGATTAATATATCTTTTATATTATTTTCTAGTATTAAAATACCAAATTGACTAGACTCGCAAGTATCTCATTTGTTCATCTCATCTTTTCTCCATATGGTGGTCACCAATGGGATACTTTTCTGTCACCATGAAGTAGAAAATAAATGTGATAATTGGAGTTATAAGTTTGACGTTTATATGTTGAATAATAATGAGAGGAATCAACCTGCATGGTCAG
Source organism: Stylosanthes scabra (assembly GCA_036250425.1). Classification (NCBI taxonomy): domain Eukaryota; kingdom Viridiplantae; phylum Streptophyta; class Magnoliopsida; order Fabales; family Fabaceae; genus Stylosanthes; species Stylosanthes scabra. Next base: position 101,657 of record JASCZI010211529.1, read on the forward strand.
GTATAAATACATTGAAGAATTAGGCTATAGTACTTGGATATAATTCATCTGCTAAGTGCTAACAGATTTTCGTGTGGGAAGAGTAATATAATGATATGATCTATTATACAGATCATCAAGATCGAGATCGGTGGCGTAGTAGACTTGGATAATGGACTTATCGATTGTTTATTAGTTTAGTGTTAAATTACTTGTCGAGTCCTGTTTTTAGATTTTTGTTGAGTTCCCCTCAGATGAATTAATTCTGTTTTATTATGGCACTTGCATATCAAAGTATACTTTTATCTACGTACTCAATTTTTTACCTTCTATCTATCCTATATACCTATCCGGCTATTACAATGCCATGCTTTTGGCCTGTCCTTTTCAAATTTCAATCTTTATATTAAATCAGTTTAATAATGTGTATGCCTTTCTGAAGAAAAAAGAAAAATACTATCCAGTTTACAGTATACCATATGAGTGTTAAGGCATAAAATAGAAAACAAAAATCTCATTGAAAAGAATATAGGAACTTTACACTTTTACAGTGTTAACATGAGAAAGATCTTGCATGCAAAGGGTTTCCAAAATAACAATCATTCCGTAGATGGTAATAGTGATGGTGATGGTGAAGAGAATAGAAGTTTTAAAAGAAAGCCAAGCACAAGTCCAATGAGACCTACAAAAATGGCAAAGATAATGGAAAAGCCAGCAACTCCTCTTTGGTTCCTTCGCCTTTTCAGCATGTCCTGCACATAAACAAAACCCAACCCATGAATTCTCAATTCAAAAGTAATATATCAAAATTGTATTGTAGATTCAAGTTTTCCATAGAACAAAAAGAAATAAAGAGAGAGCAGACTTGGACAAAATCTTGAAGTAAAAACTCAGTATTTCATTTTGAATGTGTTCCTTTTATTTGAATTGAACCATAAACTGATTTGCTTCAAAATTTGCAAGAAGACGTAACTTCTATGAATTATTAGGAGTGATCTCTTTTGTTTTTGTTGTATAGCTTGTTTGTCATTTTTAAGACACTCAAAGAAAGTCATTTAAAAATTAAAGCTAATTATTTAATATTTATTATAAGAATATTAAATATTATTAAATTTTTATGTTATAATATAGATACCAACGGTTTATTTAAAATTTTATACAATATTATTAACATAATAATAATAAAAAAGTACAAGAAGCCAATGATTTAGAAACTAATGGTTACCAACTAACACTCTGACAAAAATAAGAGCATTAAGGTTAATGCATTCAATTATACAAACAATGGTAATAAAAACAAATTACGTACGTTTACATTCATTTATACGTATTTTTTGGTTGATTAAGTTATATTTTATATATTTATGTTATTAACAAATATGTTAATTCAAAAATAGAACTTCTCATGAGTTGAGTTCTGAACAAACATTTATTTTTAGTGGTAACAAATTAAAGATGTTAACTTTTAAACAAAGCAAATTTGTTGATTAGTTTAACTCTAAGAAAACATGTTAGAGTTCTTGCCCATCACTTCATGTGGATGGATTTCGGCCTTAAGGGTGCGTTTGTTTTTAGGTATTGGAAGTGAGACTGAAATACTGAGACTTAATATTGTGTTTGTTACTGGAATTAAAATTTCAATCTCAATCTCTAGAATTTTAGTATTTTTAGTACCTCCAAATTAGAGGGATTTGGAGATTGAGGACTGGGACTGAAATTTTAATAATATTTTTTTAGTAAATATCCTCATTCAACATTATAATTTTCAATACTAACATTTATTTCTGCTCCATTAACTTACTTTAATCTCTATTTCTTAGTCTCTATCTCTAATTAATTTTAAATCAAACACAATACACAAACCTATTTCAATCTCAGTTTTAATTCCCGGTTCAATCTCAGTCTCTCTTCCAAACACACCCAAAAATTTTTGCTTCCCACATTCAAAAGTTATTCCTTGGCATCATGAAATTTCTTTAAGACTCAAGCCTGGGCAGTAGTCACTACTCACTAGTCACCGCCTCTCAGTTCTCATCACCGTTGTTGGATAGTGAATTTTGTATCCTCTCCATAATTAAACCCTTACTTAATATATTGAATAAAAAAAATATAATGTCACCTAAGTAGATGTTACATTATAGTCTATCTTTTATACATATATACTACTTGAATAGTGTCACCCAAAAAAAAATACTACTTGAATAGTTATTGGAAACCTTAAATTTAATTGTTGAATATTATATAAAAATTAATTTTGAGCTCTCAAGTCTCAACAGATAACAATTGAGCGCAATACTAAAAATTAGAATAATATAATTATAAATTTATAATAATTAACGATATTATTCAAAGATGAAGAGGCTTGGAGCAATGATCGGCTTGTCCATAGGTTAATTTGGTCAGTTACCACATTCGAAATCCAAAAGATCTGGGAAGAAAAAAAAAAAAAAAGAGAACACACACATGCACGAATTGAAAGTAAGATGGATAAAAACATACAACTGCAATTTCTTCAGCCCACTAGAAATATTACAAGGCCCAGACCACACTTCCTGATAACATGAAAAACAGAAGTCACAACACCCGTTGAAGCAGCTAGCAGCTGCCCAGGAATGCTCCTTTCCCCTGTCCCAGGCTATCCAAGTGTCACACGCTTATTGGGCCCAAACAATGCCCTCATCAAAACACACAACTAGTGTGCTCATGCTGGACCTTCAATTTTTTTTTATATTATTCACAGGCTCAAATAATTATTTTCTAATCACCAAAAAAAATATATATATATTTTCTTGATTTATTAGTGTTACATGTTGGACATATGAATAATTATTTTTCAACAAAACAAAACCAAGTGAAAAGGTAAGGTAAGGTAAGATTAGATTAGATATAAAAATAGCAGTAATGCTACACATCTAAGTAATTTTACTAACCAAGCTTAATCAAATATTTTTTATTCATTCTCATTCAAATAACGTGTGAAAACACGCGCTCTTCCTCTCTTGCAAAACACGCACATTTCTCTCCCAATTTTTCTGTAGCAACTCCTCTTCCCCTCTTCCTCTTTCTTCTTCATGCTTTTGCGTCACCATCGTCATTGCTGCTGCCATCGTCGTTGTCCTTATCGCCGCTGTCATCGTTACTGCAACTACCATCTTTGTAATCTTCTTCCTCCTCTTCTATTTTCCATTTTTTCCTCTTTTTTTTCCTCTTCCTCCTCCTTCTCAACTGTAATGATATTGCTGCTGCTGCTATTGTTCATGTTGTTGTTGTTGTTGATGACGTTCTTCTTCTTCATGGATTGGATTTTCATGAAAAATAGAAATGGATTTTGAATGAAAACAGAAACGGTTTTTGAATGAAAAAAGAAACGGATTTTGAATTAAAAGTTGAATTAGATTTTCAGGAAACAGAAACGAATTTTGAATGAAAGTAGAAACGAATTTTGAATTAAAGTAGAAACGAATTTTCATATATAAAAACTGAATTGAATTTTCATAAAAAGAAACGGATTTTGAATGAAAGTAGAAACGGATTTTCATATATAAAAACTGAATTGAATTTTCATGAAAATAGAAACGGATTTTAAATGAAAGTAGAAACATGTTTTCATATATTAAAACTGAATTGGATTTTCATGAAAACAGAAACGGATTTTGAATGAAAGTAGAAACGAATTTTGAATTATTGAAAAATTACCATTCAAATGTACTCAAATGTACTCCATCTTCTTCTTCTTTATCCTCCTTCTTCTTCCTGCTACTGCTGCTACTCCTCCTCTTCTTCTTATTCCTGCCATTATCATCATCATTCAAACGAATGATTAATTACAGAAGAGGATTCAGAATTTGTTTCAGAAGAACTTGAGACAGAAACGATCGATTAATTGAAAGAATCAATCCTCGAATCAGATCAGAAACAACGAAATTGGAGAAGATGAATTGCGATGTAAAAGAATGAGAACAACGGTGAAGAATAGAGTGAGAATGAAAAATGAGAGAACGTTGCTGAACAACGCATCTTATGCAGAAAAGGGATGAGCGAGAAATCAGGGATTTCAGTTTTTAAAAAGACGAATATAACAACTCAGCGGGTTATTAGCAGACGCGTAATCTCATTGAGCTTAGTTAGATTTGGTTACATAAAACACTTGGTTGTTTAATATTATTCTAAAAACAAATCTAAGTTGTGAATCAGATTTCAAATACCCGAATAAATACCTAATTGGGAAATTGATCTATTGATAGATGATGATAGATACGGTTAGTTACGAGTTTCTCACACCTCACTATCTCATCTCAATTATCTTCTTTGACTCCTCTTTTATATATATATATATATATATATATATATATTCTTCTTAGACACTATTTCCCGGACGCAAATCACTGCTCTTCTTAGACGTAAGTGGTGAATTATTTACTATTCTGGCTTTCTATATCAATTTGTTACTATTTTTTGTTGCCTTCTACATGTTTTTCTGTTTGTTGGATGCCTCCTCTTGATATGTTTGTCTTTTTACAGAATCTATCTGCAATAATGGACGAGTCTAGTGGATGGGCAAATCTCCATCCCGAATTGTTGAGGGAGATAGCCAAGCTTATGTATTCTTACGACGATTACATTCATCTTCGTTGTATCTGTAAGCAGTGGAACTCCTCCATTCCAAGGATTCCAGATCATGGAAATCCATGGATGGTATTACCTTTTGATCACACCTTTGATACTCACTGTCTTGAAGCAAGGCAGATTTGCCACGTCAGAGTGCCAGATATCAAACACAGCTTTATTCGTGGTTCATCTCATGGATATGTGATTACTGTTACAATATCCGACGGAACATTGCGAATGATAGATCCTTTCATCAAATCTCAGTTTCATCTTCCACCAATCTCAACTTTTCCGAATATAGTTTCTTATGATCCCACTGAAGATAAATACACCATAGCAGAACATATTTTTGATGGAGGTCAACATTACTTAGAAAGAAGAGATAAGTTGCACACTAGAATTATTGACAAGATCATTATATCGTCCCCTCCGAGTGATAAAGACTTCATGGCTGTTTGTATATATGGTCCGGATTATGGTTTGGCCTATTGTAGATTAGGTGACAGTGAATGGAAAGATATGCCGCATAATGAAATTTCTAGATGTTACTTTCAAGATGTGATATTTCATGGAGGGAAGATTTACGCTACAAATGATAAAGGTGAACTACACGAGTATGATGCCAAGACAGGGCTTCCATTCCGAGGTTTCAAAACATTGGTGACACCACCGGATGTTCCGTCTCATGAATTGACTCGCAAGTATCTCGTTGCTTCTCCAGAAGGTGGTCTCCTAATGGTGATAACCAATCAGATACTTTTCCGTCACCATGAAGTAGAAATTAAGTGTGATAATTGGACTTATAAGTTTGATGTTTATATGTTGAATGATAATGAGAGGAATCAACAACCTACATGGGCAAGTATAAATACATTGAAGAACTACGCTTTAGTACTTGGGTATAATTCATCTGCTTGGATGTTGCCTAACAGCAGATTTTCGTGTGGGAAAAGTAATATGATCTATTATACAGATTATCAAGAGATCGGTCAAACCTTCGTAATCGGGGATGATAATAGGTTCCATCATGATATTGTTTATCTTTACGGTGGTCATGATAATGGCTTAGTAGACTTGGATAATGGACTTATCGATCGTCTATTCCCAAATTTACCTAGTGCTCCTCCGGTTTGGCTGTTAAATTCGCATCATTCTTAATTAGTTTGAAAACTAGTAGTTAGTATTCTAGTTTAGCGTTAATTTACTTGTCAAGTCCTGTTTTTAGAATTTTGTTGAGTTTCCCTCAGATGAGTTAATTCTGTTTTACTATGGCACTTGCATATCAAAGTATAATTTTATCTAAGTACTCAATTTTTTACCTTCTATCTATCTATCTATCTATCTATCCTATATACCTATCAGGCTATTACAATGCCATCCATGATTGGGATAGATAAATAACTGCTTTTGGCCTCTCCTTTTCAAATTTCATCTTTATATTAAATCAATTTAATGTGTATACCTTTCTGAAGAAAAAAAAAATACTATCTAGTTTCTAGTATACCATATGAGACTTAAGGCATAAAATAGAAAACAAAAATCTCATTGAAAAGAATATAGGAACTTTACACTTTTACAGTGTTAACATGAGAAAGATCTTGCATGCAAAGGGTTTCCAAAATAACAATCATTCCGTAGATGGTAATAGTGATGGTGATGGTGAAGAGAATAGAAGTTTTAAAAGAAAGCCAAGCACAAGTCCAATGAGACCTACAAAAATGGCAAAGATAATGGAAAAGCCAGCAACTCCTCTTTGGTTCCTTCGCCTTTTCAGCATGTCCTGCACATAAACAAAACCCAACCCATGAATTCTCAATTCAAAAGTAATATATCAAAGTTGTATTGTAGATTCAAGTTTTCCATAGAACAAAAAGAAATAAAGAGAGAGCAGACTTGGACAAAATCCTGTGGTAATGAAGTAATAGTAATACAGGGAAACATTTAGCATAATTACCAGTTCCTGTTGCAGCTGTCGTGTTTGTCTGGCGGCGGCATCTCTTTCTTCCTTCAGCTGCTGCAAAGCCTGAGTCTTGAGGGGAATAAAAGGAAGGAAATTCAAATTCAATTATGGGGCGTTGAATGATATAATAAAGGAAACTTGTTTGCGAATGAACCTAACTAACATGCAATAATGGGTAATCTTTTAGATACAGACTGACTATCACTCAAATGCAGAAGAGAGAACCCTGATCCAAAACAATGGGAGAGATTTAACTTCAGCTAAAGCCTATTAGCATGTTGAAATGAATGTGTCCCAGAAAAGAAGCTCATATAACTTCAGCTAAAGGGCAAAGATTGGAAGTTTCTTTAGTAATTCATTGAGTACAACTTATGTTTTCTGTTTTCAATTATCTATATATTTTTTTCCGGCTAACTTTGCATATTTTTGAATGAGGAATAGAATGGAAAGTTGTGTCCTCCAAATGTTTTGTTTGTTGCCTACATGAATAGTTTATGCATGTATAAGATAGAATTAGTACTGACTGATTAATACTGCACTTCGATCATTTCTTAGCCTGTACGCATTTGAAAAATACTAAGCCTATTTGTCATTTCAAGAGACTCTTACCCATATGAAAGATTCTAGGTTGGCAGATTAAATGCAACATATAACATTACGGCTAAATACATAAAATTAACAACTCTAAAAAGAGATGAATAAAACAGAAACTCAAACCGATTCCACAGAGGTAGGGGGAAGAAGAGACTCACAGAAAAACTATCAAGTTTTTGTGCGGAGTTCTTCAATGCATCATCTTCAGAGCTTCCTTGGATTGAGTTAGAAGCAATATATGCAACTCTTAGTTTCAACTCCTCTGTTGCATTTCCACTTTCCTTACTAAACTGCAAAGCAATATAGTAGCATTCATGTTCAAAAATTTTTTCCTTTCCAAATTAATACAGTTGATCCCATAAAAAAATGATAGTCTTGAAACTCTTACAGTATCTGCAGGAAGATCATCAGCATCAGTATTTGGATTCACTACTGTGCTCTGTAGGAGAAACTTGTCCTTGCATTGCATGTCTGGAGGGTATTCACGTTGGGCTTGAAGAGTGACTGTACGATACAAAAAATTGAACAATATGACAAATGCTAATATCACTAGGAAACAGAATGGCAAAAAGCTCAGAGCTTGACAACAATTTATCAGTTTTAGGTCCCTTTAGTGTTTAACAAAAAAAAAGGGGTCACTTGAAACTATGAAATCCAGAAATAGAGCAACATATGTCTGCTAATAAGTTCCAAATCACTTTGCTTTTCCCTGGTTCTAAATTCTATATGATGGGATTTGGGAAGAAAAACACCTGATTTCTGACCCTTGATGATGGTTCAAATTACCGGTCTTTGTAGACCTCAGAAACTGCTTATAACTTAAAACCATATCTCAGATGAAACAACATATTTCTAAGATTATATCTATGGAACAGGCATTATGTAATTCTTTCACATGCATATCTCCTATAAGGAATTGACAGAGACATTTGGGTTGTCATCAGAAACTTAAGCTTTCAGACCATCAAAGATCTTAATGAAGTGTTTATAAGAAAAAAGAAAAAAGTTCGTCAACAAGTGTACCTTTAGGGTACTCTAAGTAATAAAAGAAATCATCTACCATTAAATTGCCTTAATTACTCAACAGAATAAATTTTCATATAATTGGCTTTAGGATTTTCAATCAGGATATTAAATGCCTGTTCTTTTTATATAATAATGTTGTAGTTCTTAACATGTGCTTTATACACACTTGAGAGACCCAAAAGTTAAAAAAGAATATATGTATGAAAGAACTAGGAAGCAGCACCTCTAATGATACATGAGTCCCAGGGCTGTATAACACTAGTGTTAGGCCGTACAAAGTACTTCTTGGGCGAAGTGGTTTTGACCTAGGAAACAGCAATAACATAACATTGAAATTAGATGCAATGAGAATGAACATGAAGTTCATAGCAGAATGTGGAGTTAAAAAACAAAAAAAAGTACCTTGAAAGCAACATAGTTCTGTGTGTTATTCACAACTTTAAGATCACAAAATGATTGCTTCTCCAGCTCAACTGGTTACAAGAACAACATAAGAAAATTTGAATAGGAGCTCAAGCTTGTTGAGGAAAAGAGAGAACAAGAATTCGTGTTTACATAATAATAATTACATTATATTATAAAAATAAAAATAAAAAAATTCCTGCGTTTAATTTCAGAATAAGTGAAGACATCTACAACCATTAATTAGAGCATGCTCGTTGACAAGTGAGGAATTGAATTTTCCTAAAAAGATATTCATATTTCTAAATTTTGAATTTTGTGAGCAATTCATTCTATGTTGAATTTGGATTGTTAATGATGATCCGCAGGTAAAAAAATGAATGATGCAAAACCATTGCATAGACGCGATCATATATATAAGAATCGATGAGAGAGAGAGAGAGAGAGAGAGAGAGAGAGACGTACAAGGGAACCTGAGTTCATCGGGACTGACGGAGATGAGAGGGGAGGCGGAAGGGGCAGCGGGAGTAGTCATGGCGAGGGAGAGGAGAGAGGGGGGGAGAGAGAGAGGGGCCCAATTAAGAGGTAAGAGTCAACATGAAAGGGGAAGAAAGTGAAGGAAGAGAGAAAAGGAAGGATTATGTGGTGGAACGACGAACAAGGGGGTACCTATACAACTTAGTCAAACACCCTAACCACTTACCGGATCCTTCGCTACCTCTTTCTATTTCTCCCTTCTATTCTAATTATATCTCAAAACACACCAATAATAATAGGAAAATTAAATAAATAAATACTATCAAATGATTAATTCATATTTCTTAGTGACACCAGGTAGAGTACACTCACTAATTTTAACTGTTCCTTGATCAAATTTCATATTTGACCATACATTACTGTTTGAGTCTAGTCATGTTGATGTCAGAATAGAGAGAGACCATGTTAATTGCACATGTTCATGTCGTTTTTTTTTTTAATTTATTTTCCTGCTTAAAAACACGCACTGCACTTGCATTGCATCAGCAGTATATGTGAAATATTGATTAACAGTCTAGCCATATCAGCTACCAAAGTTCAGGCTCCAACATCACAATGGTTATCCCTTTCTAGTTCTGATTTATATATACTGGTGCATGATTGTAGATATTGTTTAACCATTAGATCAGATATAAAGAGGGAGGAGGTATGTCATGCTTAGCAACAGAACGAAATTGACTGTCAAAATAAACAAGTTAGCTCTCAATCTCATCATGTCATAAATACCAGTTATATATGTGGCTAACTGAATGGGAATAATTACAAATGACCCAATTTGATTAGTAATTTAGTATATATACCCACCCAACATTGTTGAAACATAAGTACAGTTGAGTAATAGGACATGATTGATGTCATAGATCTTTCAGAAATGGATGGGGATTGGAGAATACCTCTGTGACATCTGCTATGCACTGCAGCCACCTTCATGTAGATACAGCCACACCATTCCCAACACTAAGGAATGTGTCTCCAACAATGTCAAGACACTGGACACCAACAACATATCTTGGAGCTAACATGTAGCTCTTGGATAACAATACCAACCCCATTTCCATTCTTCACTTTATTTTTTTTTTTCTGTGTGTAGCAGTGTCTAATTCCTCTAACTTATCTCACACTCACACCCACTTGGTCTTTTTTGTTTCTTGACACATAACTATTATATATCTAAAAAAACATAATAACCACTTTGTATCATCATGTTTCACTAAAACTTAACTCTTTTAACATTATAAAGTCACCATGTCCAAGAACATTTAGCTACTAGCTAGTATCTGTATATGCAAAAATTAAAAGTAATAGTTTACTCCAGAGCATGCTAACTATGATCCTACAATTGTATTTCTTTATAGCTTGTGAATATGAATATCATATCTTGATTTCTTATAGTTATATTTTTCACTAATTTATCTCATTGTATGAATGGCGCTTATTATATTACAGTTACAGTCATTTGTAGCCTAATAGTAAGTGAGGAAAACATGATAGACATGAGAACATCCTTTATGGTCATTATTCATTGTTGACAAATAAATGGTAAAGAAACAAAACACACTCAGATAAATATATTCTCTCTTTTTCTCTCCGGTAAAAGAGAACAAAAAAAAGGTGGCATATGTGGTCCTGGAATCACATGGCCAAGTGTATATGTATTGTTGCCTGTGAATATAATCATACATTTGGCTCACTGTCAATGGCCCAAATCTAAGTAGCAAGAAAATATCACTCGGGCAGCTATGCAACCATGTAAGTAATTTTACACGTTCATCCAATCAGATAACACAGAATAAAGTTAGATTTAATAAATACGCAGAATGTTTTGCGTTTGTGAGTCCAAAAGGACAAGACGTTGTTGTCCACCCGCCTGGAGCGAGCTGTGTGCTGGTATTTTTATCTTTCTCTCCCTCCATTGGAGGGATATGGGGACACACTAGGCTTACAATTAACGTGGCTACTCTTAATGAGAGAAAGTGATGGGTGCATATGTTGATATGTACATATCCTTAAGCTCCAAAAGGCAGACAAACACAATCATCTAAATTGTGTTACCAACAACAAAATATATAACGCCGTTGTTATACTAATTGCCATTGGTTATGTCCAATTACATTAGCAAAAACCATACATACCAATTATTCATTGTTTTATTTTATGGGTCCACATGGATTGTGAATAAGAGGTAACTACATAAGTGTGTAAAGTGTATGCCACCCTTTGCTGTCTTTGCAGTTGCAGTTGTAGATCATCCTCATCCATTGTCACCCTATCACTTATCCTCATTCCTCCACTGCCAATGTTGTTTATTGGAATGTGTAAAACGGCTGCTATTTTGATATTTTCTTGTAACACGGAATGATGCCTCAAATTATATGCTACAATAAATACAAGCCAAGGGTATTTTACCATTTTAATTTTTAACATTACAAGACAAGAAGTGAACTTACAAAAGTCAAATAGACGTGAAACTAAATCTGATGTGATCTAAGTTTTCCTAATCATTGGTAATGGTTAAAGGCTTAAAAGAAGGAAAATAAAAAGCACTCGGACCGCGAGAATGCAAGAAATTGAAGTAAGGCACGTAAATATTCATGAATGGGTGAGGCAATTCCAATTTCATTGGTGTTGGACCTCACAAACAAAGATGCCCCTTTTATCTCTGCCTTCCACATAGTCAACTTGGATGATCAGCTTACTCGTAGCTTTACACATAATTTAAATTACGTCTTATATATATAATAATTTATTAACCAACGCCAAACTCTTAAATAAGTGTAAATATATCGAAAAATAATCTTCCACATGTCGAGTTAGATGATATCACGCAACTAGAAACAAATCTATGCCTTTTCCACATATGTGTCCGTCTCATGTTTCATCTTGATTGCATGAAAATATTCTCTTATTTCACTGTCCCCCCTCCCCTCCCAAAAGTAAATAAATAATAAGCCCTTTTATTCTTTTTAACTATTATTATTATTATTATTATTATTATTATTATTATTATTATGTGGCTGTTACTATATATCAACCACAATAACAACCCATTCTCATACCTCTGTTCCACTTCAAAAAACAGAACAGAAGTCTCTCTGGTTCTCTGTTTTCTTCTTCTTCTTCGGTTTCTGTTCAGCCATGGCACTCTCACGTGCCATTCTCGTGGTAGCTATGTCCATAACTCTGGTGATAGCAATGTCCACAGCGCAACAAGCTCCATCACCATCACCTTCACCTTCACCAAAAACCTCACCATCAACACCCAAAACACCATCGCCAACTCCACCACCTGCCGCCTCCCCGGTCTCACCACCGGTTTCACCGTCCCCACCGACATCAAGCCCAACTCCAACTCCAACTACTCCTTCAGTCCCAAGCCCAAGCCCAAGCCCATCATCACCACCTCCTTCACCCTCTGTTCCTTCCCCTGCTTCATCACCAGCCATGGATTCTCCACCATCTCCCTCGCCGGCATCAGCATCGTCACCGTCATTGTCTCCGTCTCCGGCACCTTCCTCTGGGTCGCCTCCGACGTCCCCAAGCCCAAACAAAGCGTTTGTCCATGGAAGCAGCATGAGTTTGGTGATGGTAGCAGCATTGTTGGGTGGTGGTGTAGTGCTTCTTGCTTGAAGAGAATCTCTCTCTCTCTCTCTCTCTCTCTCTCTCTAGTTTTACACTTGTTCCTTCCCATCCATTTTCTTTTCCTTGTTTCTTAGATTTGGTGTATGATTTTTGAGTGCTTCACACATGTGTGTATTTATGTTACTTGTCACATTTTAACATTCTGTAGCCTCACTCAATAACAGAGATCTCATGATTTCTACTTCTGCTTTCTATTAATGTAATAAGTTAGTTACTTATCTTTCTAAACAATTTCATATTCTTTTATTCACACTTGACAACAAAAAACGTGACTCTTCTGAGTCAAGTCAATGACATGACATTCACATAATATTAATATACCTAGTCATAATTAGTGTCAATTGCAATTTGAGTGGTGTGTAAAACATGGATCTGGGTTGGGGTTCATCTAACTCACTTATAATGACGTTTAGTTTGGATTATGGAAGTTGAATAATCATGAATGTTGTTAATTGAAGCCTTCTTTGTTGGTGTGTATGATACAAAAGAGATAAAGAGAGAAATGGGGGTAGGTGCAATTGGTGGTGGTGGTGGTGGGGAATGGGACTATGGGAGATAGCTGTTCAAGAGAGCAACATGTGGAAGAGATTAGAGAACATTCCAAGGTGAGTTATGCTTTTGGAATTTTGTCAGTGCTGAACAAAAGGGTTAAAGGAGTAATAATGGAATTCCAACAAATTAAAATAATGGAGAAAATCATAAAGTGCCTTCAAAATTATATTATAATACCATACTAAAATACAAGTTAACATTGTTGTTTTCTTTTTGTAGCTTATAAAGGGTATCTAACGAAAATGATATTAGAAAGAGAGACGATTTTCTGATGAATCTAATTCCCTCTTTTGTTTAATTATATTAGAGCTTTGATACAAGACCTTTAGAGGAGAAAGTGTGAATTGAATTATTGATTTACAATCTTAACGAATATGTGGCCATCATATTTTGTTGAATACAAATACAAACTCTTTACAAAGTCAATACCATATAATAGTGGGGGAGCATTAGAGAAGAACACGCTGTCCTTCCCACCCTAATCATTCATCATACTTCACTTTTTTGACACCATCAAATCCTCTTTGTGGTATGCTCATAAACAAGCCCCCCCAAAAAAAATGCTCCTTCTTGCCAAAAAGCTAAAGAACTTATTCAGTTCTGATCAAAATAGAGGGAGAATTTTGGCGACCAAAAAACAATTAAAAAAGGGAGAGAATTTAGTACCACACCAAATAAAGCATTAGATTCCAACTCTGAGTTGTGAGCATAAAACTTATGTGTAGCAATGTAAGTGCAAACTTGTGAACCACCAGCATTTCTCTTTTTGCCTTATATTATTAGTTACTTACAAAAGGGATCAAACGATCAGCACTATACAAATGAATTCCAAATCACACACACAATAGAAAAGAAAAGAGAAGGTATATGTTCATTACTAATTAGGCATAGATATTAGATATTGCATACCACGTAGTAGTAATAGTAAGACTTGTTATTGAGTGTACGTAATTCACGAACCAGGTTCCTACATTTGGTAAGCTTGGACAATTTATTTTACTTTCGGTTGGTTCTCTTCCTTTTGTCTATTGTTTTCTCCTTTGGATTTAGGTACATTACGATCTGCAAACACAAGTATAAAAATATTACATAACCTAATTATCAGAATTGATTTCGTAGCATGAACATTTTACGTGACCTAATTAGATGATTTTATGAAGTTTTTTTTTCCCACCAAGATATGTTAGTTTTTTTTCCGGGTCATATGTTAGTTTCTTTTATCGTTAATTAAAATCTCTTGTCCAGCCTAGACAAAAGCTCACCTTAATTAATCATTAAAAAAAAAAAAAAAAAAGAGATGGCAACGCAATGTGAAAATTTCAAAATAAAATGATCATTTACCTAGTATTTGTTGGGCCTAAGCTCACTAATAAACCAACATAAAATAAAAACAGATATCTATACCAAAAAAAATAAAGGGTAAAGTATCTTTTGTGTCCCTGAAGTTTGCAAAAAGTTTTAATTTTATCCCTGAAATTTGATTTGTTTCAATTTTGTCCCTGCCGTCAGTCAGCGTGCATTTCGAAAATTTCAGGGACAAAATTGAAACAAATCAAACTTACAAAATTGAAACTTTTTGCAAACTTCAAGGAGACAAAAGATACTTTAATAGTTGTATCAAATATTATTAAAGATAAATTAGGAATATGAGGATTCGACATCAAACACACCCAATTCCCTTTATATATATATATAATATATATATATATTGTTATTTGCTTGTGTTTTTATTAGATTAAAAGTTATAGATGAAAATAGATAACAAAGAATGAAAAAAATTGAGATTAGAATTGAATGTTGATTGAAATATTGAACTTAACTAAACATTTATTGTAAAAAGTTTCAATTTTGTCCCAACTTTAATTTGTTTCAATTTTGTCCCTGAAGTTTTCGAATACATCAATTTTGTCCCTGGCCTTAGTCAACGTTAAAATTGATTGACAGCATGGACAAAATTGATACATTTCAACAACTTCAGGGACAAAATTGAAACAAATCAAACTTCAGGAACAAAATTAAAACTTTTTGCAAACTTCAGGAACACAAAAGATACTTTACCCAAAAATAAAAAGTTAAAAACAGATATGCATATAGAGTTAGAGCAACCACTAACTAGAGCCCTTAAAACGCGACAGTCACCACCTGTGAGTTGACTCGAATTGCTGACAAAAGTGGCCAAGTCGAGTCAGGAAAATCTTAGCTCATTTAGAAACGGGTTAATTTAACTTGAAACGTGTAACTCGCGAGTTAGACCTCGCCTAACTCTGTTTTGTCCTTTTTTTTCCCTATCGTTTAAAAAAAATGGCTCTTAATCTATCCACCAATTCATGTCGTAATTCTTCACGGAAAAAAGAAACAAAAAAAATTGTGCATCACGGTGAGCGGAAGACCCTTTTAACACGCAAGCACTTGTTGAATAAGAAATTTCTCAACCTACTCTTTTTCTTTGTTTTCTTCTGCATTCAAAACAATTAGTACATGGCAATTTATTTCTAGTTCTACCTGCAGAATTCCCTTCAAGTTTGCTTGGTGCTACTTTCAGGTCCTCCACTAGTATCTGCCGAAGCTTCTCATTTTCCTCCACAAGTTCTTCAATGATTCTTTGGTGTTTCAAGACCTAAATCCATAAAATAAATTCAAAACAATTGAAATGTCTAAACCACCGGTTAGATGCTGATAATCTAACTATGGTCGTTAACACCAATTACAGAGAACAAAAAGTTACCATCTGAAGTACATTGTTCTCTGATCGAAGGCGTCCAGCCCCCTATAACAAAAAGAAAAGAATAACAAGATTAAAGGAGTGATTAATGTAGAGAAACGACAAGATTTCCAATTACAGCATATTATTAATCTGACTGGAAGGAAATTATTAATTATGTATTATTATGCCAAAGTAATCAAGAAAGTGCATATAAAGAAACACTATCTAATCTTCATTTATTGTTCTAAAACATGGAAACAACAATTGCATGTGTAGTTTAATCCAACAGATGATAAAAAAATACAGGACAAGGGGCATAAAACATAAATAGGTTGATACTAGATACTCATTCCTCTCCTCACAACCATATCTTTCCAGGCGCAACTGTATCAAGAGACAAGATTCTCTTACTCAAGCATATCTGGGGGTCTGGGTGCGCAATAAAAATTTAACAAATGGGGGAAAAGGGGGTCGATCATTTGATCCACCATTAGCATAACCAAGTTTGGAAAAAAGAATAAGATAATTTTATCAAATGGAAGACAATGCATATAACACCTAATCGTAATGTATGGAAACGAGTGCTTACTGATTCATCAAGTCCTCCTTCCTCCCCATTCAGCAATGGATTTTGCAGAAAGTTGCTAATAACCTTATCAGTTCGGCTGCAAACTTTAGGGTCAATTGCATTTCCTTTAACAGTAGTACTTTCAAAAGCTGACCCAATTTGCATAGATTGAGACCCTGCAAAACCCTGAGTAACTTGATCCGCTGGTTTACCTGCCAACTGCATCATGCTTGATGGCGAAATTTGGTTTCCCTCGACCGTGTTTATACCACTTTGAAAGGATGCTGAAAATGCACCCGGATTGAAGGGTAAATTGGGAACGATACCAAACTTCATCATCATCTTTGTCATTGCTCCCTATCAAATTAAGATTTTAAACATTATATAGATTAAATACATAACGGACAAAATACAGAACAACACTTTTGAGATGACAGAAATTTTGCATACCATAACACAAGATTGAATTTTATTCACCACCCCTGGTTTCACAGCAATGCCTGCCATAACAAAGGGGTACAAACACAACAATGAATTGAAGAATAAGTATTAAACATGGAAAGTCTCTGTCAAGTAACATTAGCAAGAAGATCCATTTTGGCCTGGAATAAATATATGATAGCTAAGTTTCATTGAAGCTAAATACTTGCATTCTAAAGCATCCTGAGGCAATTCATTCAGGCTTTTTTGCTATATTGATTTTGGCATACTATGTGTAATATTTAGCAGCTGAAATATTTAACACACAAGGCATACCAGCTCCAAAACCATGGCCAAAACCAACTCCACATCCAACACCGACTTCAATATTCTTAGCTCCCAACTTCTTCAACTGTATAAATATGAGAAACGAAAGATAAGTAAAATGAAAATAAGAATGCAAGTCTAAACATGAAAATGGAGAATTTTGACTTACAGAGGAATTAACATGCCTGGTAACACCTGAGAATGCATCAGTTGCACCTCTTGTTGCACTCATCATCTGATTCAACATTGGGATTGCAGCTACACCAAACATATATGAATTATTAATATAATGAGCAACACAAGAATATCATAGGGGAATAATAATAATAATAATAATAATAATAATAATAATAATAATAATAATAAGAAAAGATACACGGTTTGATAGGAGAAGAGTGAATGGCGTTTTGGTCATTCTTAGGTTTGAAGAAGCGTCCCAAGTCCATGTTATTTCTCTTGCAATACAATGT
Organism: Stylosanthes scabra; assembly: GCA_036250425.1. Classification (NCBI taxonomy): domain Eukaryota; kingdom Viridiplantae; phylum Streptophyta; class Magnoliopsida; order Fabales; family Fabaceae; genus Stylosanthes; species Stylosanthes scabra. The sequence goes on from JASCZI010211529.1 coordinate 119,443, forward strand.
GAATGCAATTGTTTGAAGAATCACAAAAGAAGAAGAAGAAGGAGGTTACCTAGATTTAAAGGGCGACCAACGCCGATTCCTACTCCACAACCGATTCCAAAACCGGTGAACACTTGACCCACCTTCAAAGTAAACGGATTCTCTAATCGAAACCCTTCTTCTTCTCCATCCCTTCTACTCCTAATAATTCCGTTATCCATTCCTACACAAGCTACTAAACCCTCTTTTTTTCCCGTTCTCTCTCTGCCTTTTGTCAAAATATTTCTTCACAATTTTCCCTCCGAATCATCGTGACTCGTGAGGCTTGTAGCTGTGCAGTGTAAACTGTAAACTACCCGAACCGAACGTCAAACTTGGTAGCAACCGCTGCACCGGAATTTCTCCGTTTACAATACTATGGGTTGGGCCTCTCTTTTTTTTGGGCCTTCATCGTTACTTAAAAGCTAAATAAGCCCATTCTGGCCCACTTAGCCTTACTAAGTAGTTAATTTACAAAGTCAACCAATTTCCCCCACTATTTAATTCAACTATTTAGATGACTATACAAGAGAATTGACTAAAATTACTAAGGTAGTAATACATGATTGAATAATAATAATGCAAAGAAAGTTATATAACTGATCTATTTAAATTAAGTAAAAACAAAGAAAAATATTTTAACATTTTCAATATATTAAGTATTTAAAGAGTTACATAATAATCATCGCTATTTAATATAAAACATTGTTTTATAAAGAATAATGTTAAATAACTAACTTTTTTAATTAACATAAGCTATTTTTTGTAATTACTTTATTTTACATAAATTCTTAATTCTAAATCATAAACTTAAACCATATTATTAACTAAAAAATAGTTTCTTTAGCTTTCTCCTTCATAAATTGACGTGAATCCCAGGAATCCTCAGCCAGCAATTAGCGTTGCAAGTTATGAATGGAGTAAGTAAATCCCATGCTTGAAACTGTAATTAATAGCAAGTGCATGATCATGGTACAAATCAATAACATCTTGTACGTAATCCAATTAAGTTCTCTGCTTCAACATGGAGGGGAGACTACAATCAGAGCAGAAGCAGATGCATTCTCTTTTGGGTATGGCACTGCCAAAACATGTCCATCCGGAACCGAAGCAACCCAACAAGAAACGTACACAGCTGTATTCCCTTTGGAAAACGCTACCTCGTACAATCCAAACTCGTTCCATGTTGTCGGTGTCATTTGAAAATTATTCTTGAGGGCCAAACCCTGCATACTACTATGCTTCCTCTTTGATTTTGAGGGGCTTTGCACCCTCGTGACCTTAGATGATTCTTTCACCAGAAAAGAAAATTTTGAACCCATTTTTGTGTTGAATTTGTGTTCCACTTCTTCGACACAAATCATGGCTATTTCCCTCAACCTTTCTTTGTTGAAACTTGCTTCCTTTGAATTGATCTTGAACACCATGCTTTCTGCTCCTTTTTTGCTTAGGGTGCGGCTAATTACATCACTAGGAAGAGCCTCGTCAAGTTTACTTTGATAAGGTTGGTAAAATATGGGCTTTTTTATTTCCCCATTTTTGAGTAACATCTCATTGTGTATCTTTGCCCATTTCTTAAGGAAGTTTTCAACTACCAAAACCTCTGCCAATAGTAGGCTGCAGCTAATACCGATTGAGTACCCTCCACATTCAAAATTGGTCACCTAAACAATTAAAAAAAAAAGAAAGCAAGGAAGCTACAGATTACAAACATATATAACAATCTAGAGTGATTTTAAACCAACATCCAAAAATGAAGGATTCACAAAAAAAAATGTTATGTACTCTCTTTCTCTGTATGATCTTAAAAAGCGTAGGTCTAACTTGCCTGAACGTAAACCAAGGGGGAGAACTCAGGATTCTGATGATCAATTTTGTTCCAAAAGACAAGCTGCTCCTCATGGTTCTTGTTTCGGATTAGCTCATCAAGAAAGCGCGGCAAGGTCAAGCAGCAGCGCGCTTCCAAGAGGCGAATGCCAGCATCATTAGACACAATTTGGAGGCATGTGTTGTGATCATCCTTTGTTCTTTTGAGCCTGCCAGCGAGCAGAGGGTAGTCCACGAGAGCCTTGGCAAGTGACTCAACAATCCAACCAGCCAAATTCCAATCATCACTGCAATGATTGTAGTATAGTACTATTTGGTAGCACCCTCCAATGATGCCCCTTCGTTCCATGGCACCATCATTATCCGTCACGACTTGGAGAGCTAGCCGTGGCTCGGTCACCTTGAGCGGCGTTACGCTCATCACGGATACAACCTGCAGCAGGCTCTCGTGGTGAGGATGGGTGCCACCATTGTTGTCATGCACATCCATAGCAAGTTGCAACCTTTTCTTTGTATCGTAAGAGATGGTTTGGATTGACTTTATTGCTACGCAAGGCATGTATTATTTATAATTTATAATAAGGACAACTGTTCATCTTGTCCAACATTATGGGAAGAAGGTGGGAGTTGCAAAGATGAACCACTTCTTATTTATGGCGCCGCATTTTCTACTTTTATTTATTACCGTGTACTGCTGATTAACTAAAAATCAGGCAAAAAAACGTGGATAGAAATATTTTAAAGTTGTTAAATTAGTAAAATTATAAAATAATGCCTTTATTATTACAACATACTACGTAATCAATAAAAATTCAGCCAACATCAGACAACAACTTCTATTTCTTTATGTTTCCGATGATGTTCTGTTTTTAAGATTTGGATGTTCTGTTTTTTAAAAAATATAAAGTTGACTTAGGTTTTGGATATTTTATACCTTCCATTGTGGATGTGCTATAAACAGTAGTTTCAGATGTTCTATTGACTAATTTATTGGTTAAAAAATTATTGATTACCTATACTTTTCCTTATTATTATTGATTTTGTAATTTTTTATTGTTTGTGTTTCACCAATTTTTATATAATAGTGATTTTTTTTTTACTATTCACACTTAATAATGATTAAAGTACTATTTTACTCTAAAAAATAATTAACAACTTTAAAAAATCTTGATTGAAAATATAAAATTGTAGCTTACTCCTCCGAAAAGTTTTACAAGATAACCTACTTAATAAGTGACGGAACTAAAAATTTTATATGGGAGGAGCCAAATAAAAATAATATATATTCGTTATATATAAAAAATAAGGCTCGAAAATGTATTTTAAAGATTTTGATATTTTAAAATGTGTACATAACATAATATAATAATTTATAAGTAAAGTGAATTTAAAAACAATTTAGTAATTCTCAATATAGTGTTATTTATTAGGTCAATAAAATTTTTAAGTACTACTTAGCTTTATGAATTTGAAAAAATAATAGAGTTTAATTCATCATATATTTTCTTTTTTTCTCTTGAAAAATAAGTCAATTATTTTTGTATAAAAATAATTATAGGAAATTAGGAATATTTTAGTGCGAAATGTGACCGAACAAGTTTTGCAAGAACAATTAATACAAACTAATAAATAAAAATTATTTTTTGTGTCTCCAAGTTATTACTTATTGCCCTAAGTTTACTCTCAAATAATTTTCGCTTTTGAAAAATATGTTTCATACATTGATATAGACTTAGACTTAAAGTAATTATAAACGGCTATAATTTATTTCGGTAAATGTAAACATCAATTAAAAAAAAATCATAAAATACATGAACACATCATATAATAGCATAAAAATAATTACATATAACACAAAAAATAATATATCTTAATAAAAAAAATTAAAATAAATAAATAAATAATATATGGAAATGTATATATAATTAATTCTATTTATTTATTTATTTATTTTAGTTTTCATTTGTATTTATTAATTCTCTTTAAATAAATATTATATATTTACTCTTAACATTTAATTTTTATTAATACAAATTAATTTATGTTTTACATTAATAATTACACACACAATAAGTAAATTTTAATTCAATTCACTTCAAATAAAATGAATAAAATCCATAATAATTTGTTCCAAACACACCAAAAAAATTTATTGTTTATTATTGAAAAAGTTTAGGTAGCCCATAGTTTGTTAGTCAATAAGAGGCTAATAAGCTTTTTCTTTTTTTTTCTTTTCCCTTTTACCACATATTATTTCTCTAATTATAGTTATTAGCTCCTTATTAATTGTTTAATGTTGGTTCCGTAACATTACTCATTATTATTAGGTGATGAATACTCACCTGCAATGATGCAGATGAATTTATAGGAAGTTTACTGCTTATTATTGTTTATTATTAAATGTTAAAATATAAAAATAACATTGAAAATTGTTTTAAATATTGATAATAAATTAAATCTAAGAGTTTAATTTTTATAAATTAATTTGTATGAAAATTAATTAAATATAATAATATAAAATTGATTGTCTTCATAAATTTTTTTATATTCTCAAACGAAATTCTAAATCTAATTAAAAATGATGAATATTTATAAAAACTTATATTGAAGTTTTTTTTATATTCTACGGTTTCTGCGTTGCAATTCCATTCTCTCTCTCTTGGTTTCGTTTTGTTTCTGCTCGTTTGTGTGTAATTGGAGAAAGCATCAACATTCAACAATGGATTCCTTCACTTCGTTCTTCGATTCAAGAAGCCGCCGATGGAACTACGACACTCTCAAGAACTTCCGCC
>JASCZI010211530.1:14287-34995 GCA_036250425.1 Stylosanthes scabra
CCATATTTTTTGTTTGCTGATCCTTAAAGTGCTTCAAAAAATTCTTCCAAATGTGAAAGACACAGTTCTTGTGATGTGCATTTGGCATCACGTCCTTCATTGCCAGCTCTAAACCCTGCAAGTTAAATAAAGTTGTCAACAGCAAATTAAGCAAGAAAATAATAGCACTCAAGCAATAATCAACTAGCCATGTGAATTACCAGGATAATACCTTTTGTTGATCAGAAATGAAGTTCCACCCATGGTCAGGCACAGTGTCGAGATCCTCTTGTAGAAGCGTAAGAAACCATTTCCATGTGTCCTTGCATTCATTTGGCACCACAGCATATGCAATCACATAAAAATGATTGTTGGCATCTTGTCCAACTGCACTGAGTAGCTGCCCGCCATAATAGCCCTTAAGAAAACACCCATCCAGCCCTATAAGGGGTCTGCAGCCTTGCTTAAACCCCTTCTTACATGCCTCAAAACTCACATACAACCTATCAAATAATGGAAGTCCCTCCGGTTGTGGGATAGTATCCATCAATGCAGTGGATCCGAGATTGCTTCGGTGCAACTCTTGTAAATATTCTCGGATTCTTCCATATTGAGCAACCTCATTGCCAACAACTTCTTCTCTAGCAGCCTTTAATGCCCTACTATTCATCCTTTCATTGAGCTGGATATTATACTCCTCGATCATGAAATCCATGGCATGTCTTGGCTTCATATCTGGTTGAGCGGCTAACCTCTTCACAAGTTTTGAAGTGGTCCATGCCCTTGTTGCCAAGTTACTCACTGCATCCCTAGCACATGTGTGCTCGTTGTATAGAGTCTTCACTTGACAACTCAGGCCCATTAGCATTATTGGAAGGCTCACCCATATTTTGAGTCTTCTTTGGAGCCTTCTTCCTCACTTCCTTCTTCTTCTTCGATCTCACAATCTCATGCTCAGATTCAGAATCAGCATCTTCATGTCCAGGTGGGGGAGGCTTATAAGCCTCATCTTCAGCACTTTCATAACTATAACTAGAATCTGATCCCTCAAGGTCCACAAAATCTTCCACTGGTATTGGAGTGTCCACAACGTGCTCAACATAAATATGAAACTCCTTAGGACCCATATAATTCACTGTTGCACCCCTCATCTCATTGATCCCTGCATCACCCTTCAATTCATGAAGTCCAGCTTCCAGGTCAGGAACACTTAGATCATGCCACAAGAGCTTGTCATACTTTTGGAACCCCAAATCCCTTAGAAGCAACTCCAAATCTGGAAGGCAAACCAGATCTATGTCCACTGGATCCCACCTTTTCACACTACCATCTAAATAGGCTAGAACTCCATTACTATTTCTGCCTATCCTACCCCCATAGTGAAACACAAGAGCATACATATCTTCATCCATCTGCACATCAAACAGAACTCATACAATTCATACTTTAGCATTCTTACCCAAATTATTAATACATTAAAATTTTTTTAGCTACATGGCAAGCTTAAATTAAATGTTTTGACAACACAGATTCTAAATTAAATGTATTAATAAGACAGATTCTATAGATTAAATGTTACATTTCAGTCTCAACTCTTAAAAGTTACAAATTGGGGATATGAAAAAAAATTTGGAACCCAAAAATTACAACCCAGCAGCAATCCACAACATTTTCATTAGGGAATAGTTTTAAATAACACAAAACATTATATATCAGTTCCAGCATCAGCTATTAAAAAATCCTAAACCGAATCAGAACAAGACAAACATTTTCACGCTAATCTTTTGTCAAATAGTGTTCGACAGCTCAGTTCCACAAACCCATGGAGGTGTGAATGCAACACCAACATAGGGACCACTCAAAGCACAAAGCACAAGGCAGAAGGAAGAAAATAGGGAAACACACCAACCTAGACCACTTCTCACGCCGTGCTCACTGTGCCGTCCAACCTCCGTCAACAGCGCCGTCAACGATCCCTCTGTAGCGCCGTTAACACGCCACTCAGCAGCGACGTCACCCACTTTCTTCTAGAAGTTTCGAGATGATAGTGGTATCGAGAGTATTAGGGTTTGCTTCGTCAATTTAGAAATGAGGGAGTGGGCTTTTAGGGAAACAAAATACCCTCAACTCAAACGCACCATTTTGGATACCACAAAAGTGACGTCGTTTTGGTCTTTTAGGGGTGGACAAATCGAACCCTGTCCATTTGGGATAGACCACCTTTGCACATAACGTCCACGCAAGCTTTCCAACCATCCACATCACACATTTAACGATTCACGTCAGCCATTGCCGTTAGGATTTAATGAGGCAATTGACAGAGGGGCCGCTGTGTCACACGGAGATCAGGGAGGAGGTTTGTCGTGGAGTTTTTTTATTGACAGGGTCTGCTTTGTCATTCAAGAAAATGGATAGGGGCCGGGTTGGTAGTTCACTCGTAAATTTATACCTACTGATATGTTAAAGATGTAGACTAATAAGATTTTTACATGTGTATCACGTGCTACAAGGGAGAGTTGATAGAGGCAGTCAGTGATAGGGAAGCTCTCATGAAAGGGATAGGCATAGGAGTACAATTTTGCCTAGAAGAAGCGTGTATAAAAGAGGAGGAACTAAACGTAATAGTGGATGATAGAGACTTGGTACAATGGATTCAAGGAAAGGAAAATGTGGCGTGGGTGCATGCATTTGAGAGGAACAAGGCCAGAAGTCTACAACACCTCTTCTTAAATGTAAAGATAAATTTTAAAGAAAAATGCAGATTCAGCCACAAAGAAAGATGGACTACATATGCTATGCAAGAGCAAGAGGATTGGATACAATGGCAGGTAGAGGACAAAAATGAAGATTGATGGAAGGTGGAAGCATGAAAACGAGAACTATTTTCCTACATTTTGATTGCTGTTATATTTGCTATTGCATTTGTTGTTGTTGTTGAGTACTTTTATGGTTGATGACTGTGCTATGGCCGGCCTCTTCCCCCTTGATGGCATTGGTGAAGGAGGGGTCTTGGTTAGTTTTAGCTTGACATTTACTTTCCTTCCTTGGGTTTGAGCCGATCGAAAAAAAAGTATTTGATTTTTTTAAATAAATTATACTTAAATATCTTTATAATTTATTTGAAGAGAAAAATAGTCTTTTATTTATGAAAAGACATAAATATCTTTATTTTTATCTTTAGACATAATAGAGGTAATTTACCAATTATTGATATATCATAGAAGGTAATTCATCCTTTTATTTAGAGATGGTTGAGTACAACTTACCTAAAATATTACACCATTATAACAACTTATTAACTTTACAAAACAAATATATTATAATATATTTATTGGGTAGTTGATACATCTATGATATAATGATAAAATTTGTAATAGGTATAGCAAAATAAATTATTTTTCATATCATAGATCATTGTAATATATCTATTGGTTAATTCAAAATGTTACATATTTTTTTATTTAAACGAATTGCCAAAAAAAATTTAGCAAAAAGGTTAAGCCTCAATCCTTGGCACCCTGCCATGAATTCAGGATAACTTGATAAAAAAAAATACAGAATCCGTGACACCCTACCACAGATCCATAAAAATATGCCAGGGTGCCACGGATTCTATAGAAATATGCAAACAAAGCAATTTGATTTTTTTTATTTTGGTATAATTTAATAATTTTGGTTTCATATTCGCTTATAATAGGAACTTGCCCTAAATCATACGTATATAATTCAAACCCTAAAACCTAAATATATATGTTAACCACAAGTTGCAAAAGGGTCCAGATAATAATGTTAACATATGTATATATAGCGTTGTTTTGAGTGCCGGGAGAAAAGGTTTACTGAGTCTCCGAGTACAATAGATAATTAATGTTTAATCATAATTAATTAAGCCGCGTGGTTATGTATGATTGCAGTTGCAGACAGGTTATACGTAATATATATATCAAGAATATATAATACATACTCTCACTTATCTAACTCTAACTCATACATATGCATGAATCATCGGATAACCACAATCTAATATATATCATGACTTAATTAATATATTTATGTTGCCTTAAAAGCATATGTTTTTTTTTTAATGATAATTAACCTTCGATACATATACCTACGCAAATATAAATGAGTATTCATGTTTTTAAATTTTTTTTTGTTTGATTCTTTCTTAATGATGAAAATAAAACGTGTTTATTTTTGAAGAATTGTTTAATGGATTAATCATCAGACTTTCAGTCTGATGATATTTGATGTATAAAAAAAAAATTTGATACATGCAGAATCTTAAATATGTAGTATAAAATAAATAAATAAAAAGTATATGGTCATCGCTCCAGTATTTTATTTTTCGGAAATTAGAGAATAAGTTACTATATTTTATATATTCTCCCAACAATATAATGTCTATCATCGTTACCTTCTTGGAATTGCATAATCACAATGCAAGTTCAGAAAATCCAATCCGAAAGGAACATAATCCATGTTGTACGCTCACGCACCGATGATTATTTCTCCCCAACTTTGTGTTCTTAAACCAAATCCCTTATTTGGATGAAGAGTAGCTTGCGGATATTGTTGATAGTAGAGACTGATTTTGTCTTGAAATATTCAACATTAAACTAATTTGGATGGATGAAATGATTAAATCACTTATTCGCTTAACTAATTATTAAAACACTACATTTACATCTCTTTTTATCTAAGTTCTAAACGAACAGGTTTTTATATATTCAATGAACATGTTTTTATAGTTGACATGAACATGTTTTAAAACCTGTTCGTTTACTTTTAAAACTTATTCGTTCTAGTAGTAATATTCTGTTCGTGTACGAACAGAAATCTATATATACAACGAACATGTTTTATAATTGACACAAACAGATTAAAAACCTATTCGTTTGCTTTTAAAAACATGTTCATTCTAGTAGTAAAAATCTAGTTGTTTGGACTTGGATATAGGTATACACCAAAATTAATTATTATTCAAAATTTAAATTTTATTTTGTGCATATAATAATCAGTTGACCGTACCAATAATAAATTAATTTATATGTATCATTGTACATATTCATACACACTATTTAGCAACACGAAAAAATATAAATTAATGTTTACATTTTTCGTGATGCTAAATGATGTATATAAATATGTACAATAATACGAATAGTATTATCATTCTTAAATATAATATAAATTCACCCTGAATTAATCCTTAACCAGTCGTTGGAGGATACATCACCATGGAAAAAATCTAATTAAGCTTAGTAGAGAATGGAGATATGAGTGATTCCATTTAAAATTTTAGTACCCTGAAATTTGATATATATAACCTTAAATAAAATTGTTATTTAAATTAATAGTTTTGATCTGATTTTGACACGAACCCAAACAAAGCAAGTGTTAATTATGGCAAGGATTAAAATTTGTTCTGATTCTTAGACAAAAATTAAAATGATAAAAAGTTGAAGGCAAATTCAGTGTTCTTTGTCTTTTTTTTTTTTCTAGTTAGCTTTGTCTTTGAACATGTTATATGTGTAGCCTTTCAAAATAATGAAATGTTTAAAAATAAATATAATTAATTAATGTTTAGAATAAAAATATAAAAATATATGCAAATATCAAAACAAGAAAAGTAATTTAATTATTTTATTAATATAAAATCAAATAAATACACGTTATCCTCAAAAAAAAAAAAAATACAGATACACACATTTAAATTTAAATAATAAGTACCATGAAGATAAAAAAAGTAATTTTAACAATTAAAAAGGGGCACTAGAGGAACGTATCTACATTAATTAAGATGCAGTAATGTGTCAATACCATGTCACTAATGTTTCTTTAAACCACTTCAAGTTTTGTGTGTTTTCTGTGTGGCTAAATATTGCTGACTAATGATCATCTGACTCAGAGATTCGGTCCTTTATCTTAATTTTTTCCCCCAAGTGGTAATTAACTAATATTAATTAATGACTAATGATAATAAATAATGATAGCTATATATAATAGCATCATCATCGTATCAAAGAAACAATGAACCGTGTTTTATTAGCTGCCAAAGCGAAGTTGCTTTTGGTGACAGAGATTAGAACCCCTTAATTAAGCATTGACTCTGACATTACCCAAAGTTTTATTATTCATTAATTGCCAACCGGTGTTTTTTCAGATAGAATATATATGCAATTTAGTCCTTAAGAAATTTTAAAATGGGAATTTTAATTCTTAATAAAATTAATTATTAAATTAGTTTTCAATATTAATAAATATTAGACACTTTACTTTTTAATAAAATTAATTATCAAATTAATTCTCAACGTTAGTGACGCCAACTATTAGCCTTTTTTTAACAATTTTAGTCAATTATTAATGATCCGATTCGACTGATACGTGAAGCTGTGTAATCGCACATTAAGTGGCACTGGACAAAGCTTTAGTGGAATCAAGTAGCTTTATGTACCGCGTTGAATTGAATCATTAATAGTTGACGAAAAAGATAAAAAAAGACTAAAGTGTTTAACATTCACTAACGTTTGGAACTAATCTGGTAATTAATTTTATTATGGATCAAAGTAGCTAACATCTATTAACATTGGAGACTAATTTGATAATTAATTTTGTTAGATATCAAAATGTTCACTTCAAAATTTCTTAGGACTAATTTAGATATATATTTTTCAAATATTATATTAATTAGAAGTAGTATCCTCGGTATCTTGTTTTCCATGCTCCTCTTAATTAATCAGCAACATGTTTAGATTTTTTATCAGATAATAAACATTCTTAATGAGTATACAGCGACTTTAGGTCAGAGAATTAATCTAGAAAAATCAGGAATTATATTCGGTGGGAATATTTCGGTTAAATCACGAGTGGAAATAGAAGACATATTATCCATTCCTACATGGGAGAATCTAGGAAAGTACCTAGGTCTACAATCAGTTTGGGGAAGATCATTGAGTAAAGCCTTGAAATGGATTGAGGACAGGGTATGTGAAAAGATTAAAGGATGGAAGGAGAAATTATTGAACCAAACTGGGAAAGAAGTCTTAATTAAATCCGTACTTCATGCTATTCCAGCTATGCTATGAATGTGATTAAATTTCCTCAAGCTTTCTGCAAGAAACTCAGCTCTAGAATTGCTAAATTTTGGTGGGCAATAGGTGGTAAGGAGAGAAGAATTCACTGGCAAGCTTGGGAGAATACTACTAAAAGCAAAGCAGAAGGAGGAATGGGTTTTAAAGACTTGCAGAATCAAAATTTAGCTTTTTGGCAAAGCAAATATGGAGGTTAACTCAAAATCCAGAAGCATTATGGGCCAGGATACTAAAAGCTATTTATTTTCCTAACGAAGACGTAAAAGCTGCCAAACTGAAAAGTGGATCTTCATGGGTTTGGAGAAGCTTAATACAAAGAAGAGATTTTCTCTTTAAATATGGAAGATGGGTTGTGGGGAACGGAGAAAAAATAGATATTTGGGAAGAAAGTTAGGTTGATGGTTGTGGAAAATTAGTAAACTCTAAAATCTCTAATCTTATAAAGGTCAGTGAGCTAGTAAGAGATGATGGTACGTGGGACCAAACTAAAATAATACAGAACTTTGAAATTGAAACAGCACAGAAAATCTTGTAAACAACAAAAAGTGTCGTCGGAGGAGAATATCAGTTTATATGGCCAGCAGCTAGGAATGGTATATTTTCGGTTAAATCTGCCTACAAGCTTATGATGAAGGCAACTAGCAAGAGGAATCACAACACAGTATCCACAAGCGCACCAACAACTAGCATATGGCAGGAGCTATGGTGAATGAAAGTACCCCAAAAAATAAAGGGCTTCATATGGAGAGCAATAAACAATTTCCTTCCAACTTACAGCAACCTATTCAAAAGGCGTTTAAGCAAGACTGACATATGCCCAATATGCTTAAAGGAACAGGAAACAACTGAACACATGCTCTTATTATGCGATTGGACAAGGGCTACATGGTTTGGTTCACAGCTACAGTGCTGTCCTACACCTAATTCAATTACTTCACTGGGGAAATAGTTGGAGGAGCTAAGGAATGCTTTAAAAGCAAGCAATCAATCCAATTACATAGAAACTTTCAACAAAGTGGGATATTATCTATGGAAAATTTGGAAAGCAAGAAACAAGTACGTCTTTGAAGGAGCCAATATCTCTCCCACACAAACTATTTTCAAAGCTAACCTACTGGAAATCAATTTTGCAAGCAACCATAAGCAAACAACCACAAACAATACACAGCAGAGGAACAACCAAACTGTTGTTACCTGGAATCCGCCTCCTATAGATCGACTGAAGTGCAATGCAGATGGGGCGTTCTGCCAAGGTGCAGGATCATGTGCAATAGCTGCGGTGTTCCGCGATAGCAATGGGCGTCTAATCAAAGTCTCCACGTGTAAAATCCAAGCGAACTCTGCGTTAATAGTTGAAGCAAATGCAGTAAGGGAAGCGCTAATGTTGGCAAAACAAATGAGGGTGGACAAACTCATAATAGAGATAGATTGTCAGGAATTGTATCATGCAATCAAATCCAACCTAATATTGCAGAAATTTCTCCTGTATTGCAAGACATCAGGATACTCAGCAAAGAAATTCCATAGTAGGGTTTACCTGGATTCCTAGGCAAGCCAATACCCTTGCCCATCAGTTCTGCACTCCAAAAACTAGAACATGATAACCTAAACTGGCACAATCATCTCCCTACATCAATAATGTAGATTCCAATCAACGAAGCACAGATGCAAATGACACAACTCAAATCTTAAAACCTCAAAGTGCAATGCATAATTAAGGGAGAACCAACATAACATACATGCTTACAGCAGGAAAACCAAATTATCTCTTCATCAGGTTCGTGTTTCATCCCGCCCCTTTTGTAGGGGCGGAGACCCGCCTGGACCATCAATGATCCTCACCTTTATCACCATCTCTTGGACCGACCCTACAAAATAGTAGAACAAAGTGAATTAACTCACTGATCTTTATGAGGTGTCTTAATGCCTGATTTAGAAATGAAATTTGTCAGTAGAAGTACATCTCCTATAGCTGCTTTGCTTTGAACAACAGAAGATGAATCTTACCACTGCGACTGGAACCGTGACCGCCATTGTGATCATCGCCGATGAATATCGCCCGATCGTAGAACCCATACTGCTAGCGACAGGTTTCCTAGAGCTGACGTCCTACCGAAGAAGTTCGGCCATCGTAACGGTGGTTCGTACCTAGACCGTGACCACCGCGACGGCGAATGGCATTGCTGTTCAGATTCTAGTTATGACGACGAGCTGACGGACATGAAATGCACTGGAGGCTGAAGAGGCAACAGATGCGGACATGGCGGAAGGTGGCTGGCCTCCTCGTTTCTCCACACAACAACCCAACGACGCTGTTGGTGTGATGAACGCCGAAGGGACGAAGGGTTCAGTGAAGCTCCGGCAGCAGCATCAACTCCATAGATATCGCGAGACACTCAGCAAGCAGCACACTCATCTCTTTTCGGATACGGGTTAGAGTTGTTGGGGAATCGGGTAGGTTTCTTTGGGCTCAGCCCTAGTCCAAAAAAAAATTTTTTTTTTATGTTTTAACATTCTTTTAATAAAACATAAAATTACCAGAAAGTTAAGTTTTTTTAAAAAGCTATACTTTTTGTCATCTTAAAAAAATAAAATACTATAAAAATAATTTTACTCCTTGTAAGTAGTCATATATATACAAATCTTACTATAAAACTAATTTTGTACCTAATAATTCTCATATACAAGTATATATGAAACGTTCAATATTTTAAGGCATTGAGTGACAATTTTAACAGCTTTTCAAGATTTTAAGAGTTGCTAAATCTTCAAACTCCACTAAATACTTGGAAGAAGACGAGGTCAATTTAGTTCACAAGTTACCAATTTCGTATTGAGTTGTCTTTAAGTGAAATTGATAAGTAAAAAATATTGAATAATTTAAAATATTTGAGTAAATTATTAAGTAATGATTCTCGATTATCAATTTTACATGGAAGTAACTACACATAAGTTCTTAGAACTTCGATCCTTTTATCCTTAAGCAATTTACCTTTATTAAAAAAAATTGACAAAAATACATACGAAAAAATTTATGCTGAACAAAAGTACACACGAAAGATTCGAAGGCACAAAAGTACATCTTAAAGATAATTAATAATAGACAAAAGTATATATACGGTGTGTACTTTTATCTATCGTTAGTTAAGAGTAATTGGACGACATATGTATTTTTGTCTCTTCGAATCTTTCATGTGTACTTTAATTAATCATAAAATCTTTCATGCACGTTCTTATTTATTTATTCAAAAATAAAAAATAAAAAAGGTGCAATAAACTTAAAATCCCTTTGCATCCTTGAAAATCCATAAATTAACTTAAAACTCTCTTACCTCATTCTAAATTTTTCTAAATTTATTGTTGGAATTCCTTTACAAAGATATCCGAACCCTTCACTGTATCATCGACTTCTTCCCGCCATTTAACTCTCGAACTACTCAAATCCTCCTGTCCAGTGTCCAGGTACACCATAAACAAAATACATTATTTTTTTTTTTCATAAAAGAATTCAATTGATACTACTTTAATACGTCCCTTTAATAAACTACATGTTATCTAAATCTATACATTATAAACATTATACAGATCATATGAGTGAGACTTGTAGTAGTTCGACTAAATATAGTTATAACAAAAATTTCTCGCCTATAGCAATTTGACATACATGGACAGTGGCACACTACCTTGACATATATGGTGGACACATCAAAACTAAAATTAAAATAATGAAATACATAATAATGGCATCCATAGTTATATATGTGAAATCACTACCCAAAAAAAAAAAAACAATTTCCGTTAGACAGCGGCACTTTCCAATGCCATTTAACCCCGCTAAATGTTTTGTGGCAATTTACGTAGCCGCTGGAATAATTACCACAAAATGATTTTTATTTCGCGGCGGTTTATGAACCCCTACTGTATGCTAAATAAAATATGATAAATGATACTTATTGAAAATATATACTAGTTTTTTTTAATAATTATATGCATCCAAGTGATTTAAGTAACCAAGTGTAACCAAGCTGGAGCAGCTCACGCGCCCCCCTCTCCCCTCTCCTAACAAATAGGTAGGTTTGTTATTTTCGTTTTTTTGGGATTTGAAATCCTTGATTTCTCGCTCATTTATTTTCATCATTACATGCGTTCTCTCATTTTGCAATCTCACCCTTTTTCTCATCGTCGTTCGTTCTTTTCTTCATCGCAATTTATCTTCTCCATTTTCCTTCTCTCTGTTCTGATTCGAGGATGGTTTCTATCCCTCAATCGATCGTTTCTGTCTCAAGTTCATCTGAAACGGATTAATCTCCACGTATGTTGAAATCGTCGTCGTAGATTCTTTTTTAATCTGCTTTGATTTGAATGTTGGAATGGTTATGCATTTACGTCGCCATTTTCGTCTGTTATCATGCATATTTTGAATGTTATGATGTGTTTGTTTGTGTTTGGAAGAATCTGAGTCATGACCGATTTGTTAATTGGTGTTTTGTAATTCCATTTCTGTTCGTTATATAATTCCGTTTCTCTTTTAAATGTAATTCCGTTTCTGTTTCTTGTCTGATAGATGATTCTGTCATTTTCCATTGTTTTTTGATTTTACTCAAATCGTTTTTGTTTTTGAGACACATTTCGTTTCTGTTTTGAGGAGACATTCCGTTTCTAATTTTGTCTGATACAATGATTCAGTCATTTTTCATTGTTTATTAATTTTACTCAAATCCTTTCTGTTTTTGAGACACATTCCGTTTCACTTTTGAAGAGACATTCCGTTTCTAATTTTGTCTGATACAATGATTCAGTCATTTTTCATTGTTTATTGATTTTACTCAAATCCTTTCTGTTTTTGAGACACATTCCGTTTCACTTTTGAAGAGACATTCCGTTTCTATTTTTGTCTGATACAATGATTCAGTCATTTTTCATTATTTATTGATTTTACTCAAATCGGTTTTGTTTTTGAGACACATTCTGTTTCACTTTTGAAGAGACATTCCGTTTCTGTTTTTTATCAGGCATGATGCTTCATTCACTTGATGTTGTTCTTTTTTTATTCGAAACCGTTTATATTTATGAGACACATTCTATTTCTGTTTTTGTTTTTTGTTGCAGATATTAGGTAACGTTGATGATGAGTTTATTCCACAGGTTGGAATGACTTTTTAATCACTTGAAGTAGCTGTTGCTTTTTATAAAGAGTATGCTAGAGGTGTTGGGTTTTCTACTAAGATAAGGAACACCAATAGGTGCAAGGAGACAAAGGAAATAAAGAATCAATTAATCACATGTAATAGAGAGGGAAAATGGATCTCTGAGATACCGTACGTAGAGAAGACGAATCCAACATGTGGTGCAAACTGTCCTGCAAGGATTTATGTGCATATAGTGAAAAAAACCAAATGTTGATGTATTTCAAAGGTTGTTCTCGAGCACTCACATCCATGTTTTCCTTATCAAGCTCAGATGTCACCTCAGCATAGGAAGCTAAGCATGCATGTTCGTCGCATTATTGAAATTAATGATGAATCTGGTATTAGACCGAATCGGACATATCAATCGCTTGTGACAGCCGCCGGTGGTCACAGTGAGCTGGGTTTCATTGTAAAAGACGTCAAAAATTACTTGACAAGGGAGATTCGAAACATGTCTGAAGTAGAAGATGCGAATCACCTTGGAAGTTACTTCTATAGAATTAAGTTGTGATCTATATTTTTTATTATTTATAAAAAATATTTTGTTAACTCTAAAAATTTATGTTATCACTTTTTAATTAATTATATCGGAGTCATATGAAATATTATTTTTAACATATAAATTTTATTTTATTATAATTTTATATAATTATTTACGTTTCTTTAATATATTTTAGAAAATATATTTTTCAACAAATTTTATCTTGCAAAATTCCACAAAAAATTCAAAACAAATTTTATCTTTTATTATAATCATGATTTTATTTATTATTTTTACCATAAAAGTCTTAAAAAATATATTGCTTTTATACGTATTAAAAAAAATTATAAGCATGTATGAATATATAGGTAAGTTTTTTTTTTAATTCTGTTCATACCCGACTTCTGAACCCAAAGAGAAGACCTACCTTGGGCCTATTTTGGAAGGCCCATTCTCCAAACAACACAGAATGCAGATTAGATCCATTCAGCCCACACGTCACCGAGATGTCCGACTTGTGTAAGCAAGTCGGCTATGACCGACCAGTGACGTGGAAAGGCCCACATGAAGTCATGGATGACATTGGGCCGATTTCCACAAGTAGGCTCGAGAAGTGTCCAGGCTCATCAATAAAAGAAGGTAATTAACCCAACCTAGCTTGTGAAGCCAAACCAAATTGGTTTGGCGTGCCCAGCAAGAACCGAAAGGGACACGACCTCTTGATCGCGAGGAATCAGGGACGTGTTCCCATGCACGATCCCGAGAATTCAGGGGCGAACTCCCCACCTTCACCACAACAGGTATACTCGACGCCTATAAATACCCCACATCCATGCAGGTTTGATATCTCTGAACACACTATTCTACTTTGCTTGAACTCTGCTAAGACTCTGTCTGACTTGAGCGTCGGAGTGTTTTGCAGGTTCTCCCCCCAACCTGTTTCTTTGGAGATTCATCTATTTGACTCACTGCGACAACCCAATCTTGGAGCGAACTGGGCTCACTTGGTTCCGTATTCACCCCGGAACATTGGCGCTGTTGCCGGGGACCGATTTCCGAGTCTTGACAAATGGCGGATCACCAAGAAGACGGACGGCCTCAGACTCAGAATCCCAAAACAACTCCAGAGTAGAGCCCATGGGGCATCAGGAAAGCAGTCTTCCCTAGGGAAGTCACGTCAACCCCACGACGTTCTGCGGAGCCACATTCCAAACCAACTTACTATGAGTTTATGGGCTTGATTAATGGGCACAATGGAGGTCTTGACCGATTGGAGCAAGAACTGGCGCAACAACGTGAGGTAAAGAGGAAGATGCAAGACGAGTTGTGTTGGAGAAGAGAATCGGAAGAAAAGATCAAGAAGTTGGAAGAAGGTTTGAAGCAGAAATGGGTGCGACAGGAGTACCTGTATTCCGACCTGCACCATGGAGACCCATTTTCTGAAGAGATTATGAAGGCTGAAGTCCCCAAGAACTTCAAAAACCCAGAAATGGTTTTGTACGATGGCACATCCGATCCCTGCTAGCACCTCAGCAACTTTAGAAGTCGGATGTACCTAGCAGGTGCCTCAGACGCGACTAGATGCAAAGCTTTCCAACAACATTAACCAAAGCGGCGCAAATCTAGTTCGATTCATTGCCACCAAGGTCTATCACGAGCTTTGAAGGATTAGCCAAGAAGTTCCTCACTCAATTCTCAATTCAAAAGGAGAAAATCAAACACATCCCGAGCCTACTCGGAGTCAAGCAGAAGGAAAGTGAATCTCTGAGGGAATACATGGAAAGGTTCAACAAAGCTTGTTTGGAAATTCAACAACTCCCAACCGAAGCAGCCATCATGGGGCTGATTAATGGCCTACGAGAAGGACCCTTCTCACAATCAATTTCAAAAAGACACCCGACCTCACTACCAGAGGTCCAGGAAAGAGATGAGAAATACATCAACCTGGAAGAGGCGTCACAACTCAGAAAACCCGCTAGTGGAGAGCGGGAAAGGAACAATAGAAGAGGCGGTGAAGAACTCGGGAAGAAGAAATTCAAGAAGAGAGGCGAGGAGGAATACTCGAGTCAAGCTCGAAAATACCACTCATATACACCACTCAAAGTCTCTTTGGTGGAGGTGTATCGAGAAATATGCAATGTAGAGAAGCTCCTGACCCCTATACCAATCAGAAGTCGGAAAGCTGGTAACAAAGATGAATACTTCGAGTATCACATAGTCTACGGCCACCATACAAATGACTGCTACGACTTGAAAAATGTGGTGGAAAAATTGGTCCTTCGAGACGTGATAATCGCCAATGAGACAGGACGTATGATAGGAGGTCGAATGACAGACCTCAGGACAACAACACCAGTCTGAGTGAGGCGAGAGATATATACAGGATCACGAGAGGATTTGCCTCCAGAGGATCGTCCAAGAGCTCCCGAAAAAGGCACCTAAAGCAGTTTTACAGTGTGCAGAAGAACCCAACCACCCAAGAATGGAGCAACACCCCCTCAATAACCTTCGCCGATGAGGACACCAAGGGAATCATCCCGGAACAGGACGACCCCGTTGTCGTCACAATCAAGATGGCCAATGTTCACGTCCACTACGCCTTCGACTTCATCATCTAACTCACTGTCTCCCTCAAACTCTCGCTTAACGCCTTCTCCTGCTAGAGTTATGGCAGGAACCTCATCACCACTCTTTTCCACCTGAAATCAACATCTCCTTTGCCAGGTTCTCTCCTGGTACCACCTCTTAGGCCTCTGCGTCTTCTCTTTTTTGGATCAAGCTCTTGTCACTCCTGTTTACTTGCGGTTGCCGCTCCATTACACATTTCAGGTGCTTTGTGCAGTCCTATCCGCTGGGGGTTATTCAAAACATAAAATTTCGAACAAGATCTACCCTTTAAGAAAAGGGGAAAAAGAAAAAAGAAAAGAGAAGAGAGAGTGATTGATTGGAAGAGAAAGAAGAAGAGACATGAAAAGGTTAGGAGTAAGGGAGAGGGCTACCGCTGCCTTGCAAATGGTGGCGGCGACAACCCACTAGGTTTAGAGAATAGAAAGTGTAAATCTTAGCAGAGCTTTTTCTTTTTTTCTGTGTCTCAACTAAAATTTTTCAGGTACTTTTTCTTCATTCTTGTTATGAAAATTTCCATCCCTAAAATTTGCGAATTGCATCAATTTTACTCTTAACCTAATTCTCTGTTAAAATTAGAAAATTGATTTACTGACAGTGCTGAGTTGGAAATTATTTTTTTTTTCTATTCAATTAATTGTATCACCCTTACAATAAGTATTAAAAAATTTTAAAAATAAAATGCAAAAAATAGAAAGCATTTACAGAGCCCTAATTCCTCATTTTCTTCTACTTTAATTTGATATTGTCTGTGAAAGAATATCAAAAAATCCTAAACCATGACTTCTCGCAATAACAATCCATCTATATTCTCTTCAATGTACCCAATTTTTTCGCCATAAACCTTCAATAAACTCCATTTATCTTTATTACACCAATCAATTGTGCATTCTTGTCCATCAACATATTAACGTGAACGTATTCAATTAGATACATGTATAAAATAACTTTATATTAACAGTATATTAAAAGTAAATTCTTTCTTAATTAGTAAAATTTTGTAATGGGCAATATTAAGTGTATATTTATTTTATCTAACCAAATTTAATTAAATCATTTATTTTTATATTAAATAAAATATTGTTTTCAATATCAAATATTATAAAAGTAGTATAGGAAAGAATTTATATTTGACATATCAAAATAATATTTTATTTATTATAAAATAAATAATTTGATTAAACTTAATGAAATAAAATAAATAGATATCTAAGATTATTCATCTTTAAAATTGGTGATATTGATTTTGTTTATTTTGGGAGGGGGAGGGGGAACAGCAATTAATGGGATTGATTGTGATCATTATTGTTAAGTCCAATGGTGGATGCACGCAGATCTGGACCTCCATTTTTGTGTGCTTGAATAATTTGGCTCAGTGGATTAATTACTGGTCATTGGTGAGCCAGCAAGCATTAAGCAATTAAGTAGTATATATTATATAATATCTTTTTATTAAATTTTCTTTTTGAAAATTTCTAATATTATTTTTATGATATACAAAATATAACACTTGAAGATATCTATAACTTATAAAATATTAGATATATATTGATTATTCTTATGAAAAAAATCAATGTAAGAAAATAGTATAATATAATACATTATCTAACCAAAAAAAAGGTAAACATTATTAGTAGGGTAGCTTATTCTATATATGCTACGTGATATTTCCCAACTTTGGTTTGGTCACTTCACGAATACTTATATCTAACCAAATTATTTATTTTATATTAAATAAAAAGTATTTTAATATCAAATAATATAAGTTTATTTTGATATTATTTAATACTAAAATAAATTTTTACTTAATATAAAAATAAATAATTTTAATTTAATTTAATTAGCAAAAAATAACTGTATATTTAGCATTCTTGAATTATTTATACTACTCAATAACTTCCATGGTTAAACAAACAAATATTAGAGATCTATCCCTAGCTATATATGAAAGAAAAAATGAAGAGCTTGATCGATGTAACCTTTTTCTTAAATCTGAATCAGGGATCCATCTCTTTTAAATTGACTTGTAATTAAAGAGGCCAATAATAATTAAGTCTTCTGGGAAATTGACTAATTAATAATTATTACAGTATGATAAAAGTAATTAATAAACCTTTAGAAATTTTAAATCATTATTAGGAGATATAATGCAATGTTTTATTATGATTGTCTTGCCACCAATAACCAAAATCCTGAAATGCAATTAATAAATAGGGATTAATTTTATGAAGTTAATTAGGAAGTAGTTTATAATAAACACCAAACAGTAACACGTTAACAATAAACAATAGTCAAACATGAAACGTATTGAAACCCAATAGTAATATTTGATGCATAAGGAATGTGTTCCCGGTGTTTATAGGCTTAAGAAGGATTGGAAAAACTCTCTCTGCATGAACGAAAGTGATACGACGGCGGGCAAGAACGCCGCCTAGAAACCAACTCTGGAGCGGCTAAACATCAAGAAAGCAAAACCAAATGGTGATGAGATAATTTTAGATGCAACTGAAGTTTCTTCATTTGCCAAAGTCCAGGAGGTACAGAAGAAGGAAGGCACAACTGAAGGCAAGAAGGATGAACTATCATCACCTATTAAGAAATCTCTTTCTTATAGAGATTCTCTTATGCATGATGATGCTGGCATGGTTCTAACTCCAGATGAGATTGTCCAAATGGTAACAGAGGACTATGAGGAATTGGAATTTGGAGAAAAAGCTGCTGTGGAGATAGCTCCCTTCGATCCAAAGCCAGTCATTGATGTCTCCTTAGAAGAGTATGATTCTTGGTGTAAATCTTGGAGATCTTCCCTTATTGTTAAACTTCTTGGAAAAACTCTTGGCTTTTAGGCCAATTGAGCCATGGATCCAGAGAAGTTGGAGAAGGCAGGGGGATGTAAGGGTAATGGATCTCTCTGGCGACTTCTTCTTGGTTCGTTTCTCTGATGAAGGAGACTACCGCCATGCTCTCTTCGAGGGGCCTTGGCAAGTAGCTGATCACTACCTACTGGTACAACGATGGAGGCCTTTTTTCAACCCCTGTTCTCAATCTGTTCAGAAGATCGCTGTCAGGGTTCGTATTCCAGGGCTGTCTGTGGAACTATACACTGAACCGTTCTTGTGGCGAGTTGGGGGATCTCTTGGTACAATGTTCAAGGTAGATCATACTACATCTATCCACTCAAGGGGGAAATTTGCACGAATCTGTGTAGAAATTGATCTACGTAGACAACTGGTTCCTACCATTGAAGTTCTGGGTAGAGAATTCAAAGTAGAATATGAGGGATTACACCTCATATGCTTTGGATGTGGCAAATATGGCCATCGTGTGGAACAATGTCAAACCAAACAGAGCACGGTGACGAAGCTCCGCCAAATCCATCAGCTCCGGAGATTATCTCCGACGGCGAGCGACATATGGAAGGCACGGATTCTTCGGATCCTAACGCAAATTCCTCTGTTTCAAATTCGAATTTGATGAAGATTTCGGAACCGAATCCTAATCATAATGATGAGCCCACAATGTCTGCCAATTACTGCAATCCCAGTGATTTCGGACCATGGATGCTGGCGAAGAAACCTCCACACCGTAAATCTCGTTATGCTCCTCGTTCAAGTGATGGAGGCAATGGAAAGGTAAGTCAGGAAGGGTCTAGGTTTAATATCTTGGGCCAAGACACAACACAAGATTTGGGCCCAGTTCCGATTCCAAAAAAGGATGGACCATTTGTGCCAAAGCCCAACACAGCCAATAAGGGAAAGAAGATTATGGTTTCAAAGCCTTATCCGAAAGTGGCCTCTTCAAAGCCAACTTCTCCCAAATCCTACTTGCAGGAACGCAAGAGCAGCTCTTCTACTGCAACTAAGGGACGATCTGACAAAAGTCTGAAAGAAACTCAAGGAACAAATAACATGGAGGTGGACAACGCTACCGTTGATCAACGGAAGAAATAAGATTACAATATGGCTCTGGAAATGATTGAGCAAGCGAGGTATCTCCCTGGTTATAATCCAATGGCAGTAGGGATGGGAACTTTCTCCCAAATTTATCTTCCATTTTCAGAGGATGCTCAGATGGCCAAAATTCTTCAAGATAAACAGCTTCAATGTTCTTTGCAAAATAAGCCGCCAGATCCCAAGGTTGGGATGGATTATCAATGCTCTCATAATATTCCGGATTCTAATGTGAACCCTGGTAAGTCTGGTAATATGGTGGTGAATTCTAACACTGCCACCACTTCAAATGCTCAGTAATATTGCTGTCTGTACTTCTCCTTCTCAATTTTATTATGTTATCCATGAATATAATAACCTGGAACTGTAGAGAAGTTGGAAATAAAGGATTCCCTACTCTTATTAGGGATTTGTCTGTTAGATATTAAACTCATTTCATCTGCCTTTCGGAGACTCACATCACTGGGAAAAAGACTGATAGTATTGCCAAAAAATTTGGCTTTACTGACTGGTATCTTGTTGAGGGAGTTAGATTTGCTGGTGGAATTTGGTGCTTATGGAATTCTTCCCATTGGAATGTAACAGTCCTGAAAACTCATATGCAGTATATCCATATTAAACTAGCTCACTGCCAAGACTCTTTTTGGTTTCTTACTCTGGTCTACGGCTCTCCACATCCTGGTCCAAGGTCAGATTTGTGGAATGGCTTAAAAGAACTAGCATCTCAGATTACTGGTGAATGGTGTGTAGGTGGTGATTTTAATTGTGTTCTTTCTTTGACTGATACTGGAGGTTCTTCCCAATTATCTAGAGATTCTCACCGTTTTGTAATCTGTCTTCAATTCTGTGGTTTGCAAGACTTGGGATTTCAGGGGCAACCTTTTACTTGGCAGCGTGGAAGCACTCGTAGAAGATTAGATTGTTTTGTGGCAAATGATGCTTGGTCACAGAAGTTCAGCCTTGTTGTTGTGAAGCACCTCCCTAAGCTGAAATCTGATCATGTTCCTCTCCTTTTGAACTTTGATCAGAATTCTGGTTTGGGACATAACAACAGACCTTTCCGATTTTTGGCAGCATGGTTAACACATCATGACTTTCAAAATTTGCTAACAAATTCTTGGAATTAAAGTGATCATTTGACTCTAAATATTTCAAACTTCACAGAAGCTGCAGAAGTTTGGAATAGGGAAGTCTTTGGGGATATTAGGAGAAGAAAATCTTGTTTGCTTGCGTGCCTTAATGGGATTTCTGAGGCTTTAAGCTTTCATTCCAATCCGTTTCTGGATGAATTACAAGCTACTCTATGGAAAGAATTGGAAGCATTACTAATACAGGAAGAGATCTACTGGAAGCAATGCTCTAGATGTAAGTGGATCAATTTTGGTGACCG
>JASCZI010211530.1:35005-59875 GCA_036250425.1 Stylosanthes scabra
CAATTTTGAAAGATGATGTTGGAAATTGGGTGGATGATCTCCAAACTCTTCGGGACTTGGGAGTACAACACTATCAAATTCTATACACCGATGATCAGAACTATGAACTGCTGCAAGCTCCTGGGCTCTTCCCTACCCTAACAGAAGCCGAATCTGATCAACTTGAGAGGATGGTAAGCTATGAGGAAATTTCTACTGCCATGTTTTCTATGGGTGCTTGGAAGGCCCCGGGTCCTAATGGACTACTGGCCATGTTCTATCAAAGCAATTGGAGTTCAATTAAGGATACTATGGTTAGGTGGGTCTTCAATGTTTTCAATAACCACTCTAAGATTAAGTCAGTTAACAAGACCTTTATATCTCTTATTCCAAAAAGAGATACTCCTGAGTCTTTTCACCATTTCCGGCCCATTGGTTTATGCAATGTTTCTTATAAGCTCATAACAAAGATCATTGCTCTTCGGTTAAAATCGGTGATGCCAAAGTTAATTAGTTTCCATCAGTGTGCTTTTATTCCTGGGAGACAGTGTGCAGACAACATCATTATTGCTCAGGAGGCGATCCACACTATGAACTCTAAGAAAGGCTCGGTTGGTTATATGGCTGTTAAAATCGATTTGGAGAAGGCGTATGATCGCCTAAATTGGAAATTTCTACATGATACTCTTGTTGAGGCAGGTTTGCCTAGCTCTTTGATTAGCTTGATTGATCATTGCTACTCTTCAACTGAGATGTAGATTCTTTGGAACAGTACACCTTCTGCTTCCTTTTCCCCTTCTCAAGGTGTTCATCAGGGTGATTCCCTCTCGCCCTATCTTTTTGTGCTATGTTTAGAGCGCTTATCTCAGATTATTTCAGTAGCTGTGAACCATAATCTTTGGCAACCTATTAATATGAACAGAGGAGGCCCAAATCTATCACATCTTTGCTTTGCTGATGATATAGTTCTTTTTGGTAGAGCTTCTATGGATCAAGTTGAAATCATTAAGGGAATTCTTGATCTCTTTTGCAGGACTTCTGGCCAAAAAGTAAGCTATGAGAAATCTTATGTCTTCTTTTCCAATAATGTTTCTTTTAATAGAAAAGTGGAATTAAGTAATGCTCTTGGAATGCGTCTTACTGCAAATCTTGGTAAATACTTGGGTGTGCCCCTTCTCCATGGGCGTGTAAAGCAGGAAAATTTTCAATTCATCATTAATAGGATGAGTGGTCATTTTAGTTCTTGGAAATGCCATAATCTTTCTCTTGCAGGCAGAATCACTCTTACTCAATCCGCTCTTTCTACTATTCCTTCATATATCATGCAAACCATGAAGTTGCTTGTCAATGTTTGTGATAAGATTGATAGCATCTGCAGGGAATTCATTTGGGGAGATAGCCCCACTAGCAGGAAGACTCATCTGCTCAGCTGGGACAAGATCTGCCTCCCTAAATCTAATGGAGGTTTGGGTTTAAAGTTGGCCAGAACTCTGAACAATACCAATATGATGAAACTGGTCTGGAAGTTAATTCATCAAACTGATACTTTGTGGGTTCAGGTCCTTCGCAGTAAATATAATTGTGGTGCTACCTCTCTTCCTGACATTAAGAAACCCCATCTGTGTTCTAATGTCTGGAAAGGTATTTGCCAGGTTTGACCTCTTTTCACTCAGAGTCTGATTTGGAGATTGGGAAACGGTAGTAGTGTTAAGTTTTGGTCTGATCACTGGATCTCGGGTGTTCACAGACTTGCGGACTTCCTCATCCAAGACCCAGCGACTATTAATCTAAATGATACTGTGGCTGACTTTTGTATTGGTAATCATTGGGATCTTAATAAGATTTGCCAGCTTCTGGGCCCAGATTGGGAGCCAATCTTGGTGGCTATCAAGGCTCCAGAATCAGAATTGGGAGATGATAGCATTGCTTGGTTGCACAATCCAAACGGGGAATTTTCTCTACGGACAGCATCTACTCTCTATTTGGATCTTAATTTAAATCCCGTAGCTGAACTTTTTAAGAAGATTTGGAGATGTTCCATCCCTCAAAGGCTTCGGGCCTTTTGTTGGCTAGTTGCTAGTAATGCTTTACTGACTAATGACCAAAGGCATAGAAGACAGATGACTACTAATGGTGCTTGCTATATTTGTGGGTCTCACATGGAATCTGTGCTCCATGTTCTTCGTGACTGCCAGGTTGCTTAAAAAACATGGAAAAGCATAGACAACTCATTGAGTCAAAAAATTTTTTTCAGCAAATCTCTTCATGATTGATTGCTGAAAAATATTTCTTCTCAATCCCATCACCAAGGAACTCCTTGACCCCTCTTATTTATTTGTACTATGAACTCTTTGTGGTTTCGTAGAAATACTTTCATCTTTGAGCCTGACAAGGTTGTTAGTGAAGACACCATTCATATAACAGCTATTCACCTTGCAAATGATTATTCATATGCTCAGAATGAGATCATGCAGTCAAGAGGATATGTTGGCACCTTCATGAAAAAGCAAATTAGGTGGACTCAACCTCCTGTTAATTTTGTTAAACTGAATTCAGATGGTAGTATCTCTCAAGATGGTCGTGCTGCTTGTGGTGGAATCCTTCGTGATCATGAAGGAAGATTCCTAGCATGTTTTAGTGCTAAGATTGGTAATTGTACTGTTACTGCGGCAAAACTTTGGGGAGTTTTATTTGATATTGATTTGGCTATTAGCTTGAATATCACCCATCTGAGTATTGAAGTTGATTCTAAGGTTGTTGTTGGTATTTGCAACAGTGTGGACTCTCATTTACATGCTGCCAGAGCCTTGGTTTATGCTATTATGCACCGTTGCAAGAGGTTCATCAATTGGGAAATTCACCATCAATTCCGTGAAGCTAATTCTTGTGCTGATCGCCTAGCTGCCAAGGGACATAGCTTGAGTTTTGGTTGTCATATCTTTAGTAGCTTACCTTCTAGTATTTCCTCTTATTTCTTTACTGATGCTACTGGCACCTCTTTTAACAGAGTAATTCCTGTGTAGTTTTCTTGGGTTTATGCCCCGTTTTTTATATAAAAAAAAGTTTATAATAAACACTTCCTTCTATTGTCAATTAGTTATAGCTCAAATGAGATTACTCCCTTCCCGTTATAAGAGGTTTCGGTTCGAATCTTACCTTAGAAAAAAAAATAAAACACATCCATCTATTAGTTTTTCTAATGAGTAGATAGCAAGACAATAATAAAACTTAATATATTTAACTTAATATTATATTTTTTTATAAATAATATTTATAATTATATATTATAATATCTAAAATTATTCATTTATTTTACTAATAAATTAATAAATACCAAATACAAAATTTTAGGTTGTTTGGATTTTTTTCCTTTTAACATTTTTCTTAATAAAACGATGTAGGGGTGTGAAAATTCCATTAATGTGGTTAGTGTTATGCAGTCTTAATTTCCTTCATTTGGAAGACTTATCATGCATCCATGCTATATGTTCCCCACCATTTATTTATTTATTATTAATCTGATTAGTGACTTGAGTAACTATAATCTGTTTAAATAAATAATAAAAAAAATACCCAAAAACAAATCTTCGCCCTTTCGCAATTTAATATTGGACACATGGGTTATCCGGCCACTATATACAAACTCTAATTATAACTATATATTAAATTTTATCATAAGATCAGAAATCAGACTTTTCTAGAACTTTAAAGCATTCCTTTTTTTCCCTCAAATATATATGATATCATAGTCACATTACATTGCATTGCATTATAAACGTTGTAATAACAAAGATGATGACAAAGACACCCAAAAAAAAAAAAAATGATGACAAATGCTTTCTATGGGCAATAAGCAGACACAATAAAGTTAATATAATATAATAATAAATATATTTTATATACCAATTAAATGCATGGACCTAAACTAAGTGGAGAGGGCACCACCTGAGCGTATCTTTATAAACAATTCAAAGCTGTTAGTGTGGATGGTGGATGTCATACCATAACCTGAATCCCACACTTATTTCTTTAACTAACCTATATATAAATTAAATGTTATGTTATTCACCAACCCAAATTTTGTCAAACATATTTAGGTTACGGTAAATAAAGATATAATTATTTATTTGTATTTTTCTATCAGCTTAATTAATCTTTTAGGATCGGAGAAGTGATATCACGATAATAGCAGACGAAAATTGAAACGTGATAAAAGATTAAAACATATATAATTATCATATTTGGATGTCAATTCAAATATTTTTTTGCTTATTACATTGTCTCGTATACAAGGGCGAAGCTAGATTGAGGGAGGCCAAAAACTAATATGATAATAAAAAAAGTAAAAAAATAGAAATTTAGGAAATTAAACTTAAATTTCCCTTGTGAGAAAAATTTAATGTTGGGGGCTATTGCCCCCCTTTCATTACACAAAGTTTCGTCCTTGCTCGTATAGTAAAATAAAAATATATAAGAAATTTTTTTCAAGAGCTCGTTGTTATTATTAAAATTTTAAAATAAAATAAATTATTAAAATTATATATATTCAAAAGATTGCAAAAAAAAAAATTATAGACAAAAATAAATAAACATTTAAAAAAAATCATTTTTGTTAATTGAAAAGACTAAATCAGAAATAACGCTTATTATTTGATAATTTAGATGGTGCTACATTAACCTTTTCTATCAATAGACCTACGGTTTCTGCATACATTGATCTAAAAGTTAAGATCCAAAATTAGATTTTCTAGACACAAAATTACTTTATAAATAATACACTATCTTAGGTAAATTTCATCCAATTTGCACACATTCTACTAAAATATTTACTAGTTTCGCATTCGAGTCCCTTACAAATATTGAAATAATCTCAGATGTTCTATCATCCGATTCAAGCCCATTCATTTATCTCCATTTTAGGTACATGTCTCGAACAAAAATAGAATTATTTGATGACTATTTACTTTTTTCTACTTTTCAAATTTTTTGCGACACTTTTGCTATTTTCATTTTTAGGGTTTTTATTTTCGGTTAGGAATATTTTAATCAGATTTTTAAAAAACTTTACCCTAAATATATTTTGACCTAATTAGCAGTAGTCTTATTGGTGTTGAATCCACTTATATTTTTTCGTTAATAAAACAAGTGATGACGTTACATTATTTTGTTGCTTTGGCGCATGGTGGAAGTGTTACAAGTAATGTATGTAAACCATTTTTCCAACTATGTTTGATAAAAAGGAGCGTATCTTCTGAATTAATAAATCACCCGACATGAACCGAATTTGTTAAAGTGAACATGATGTAGTTTCAAATGACAAATGTATCAATAATATCAACCATTCAAGATTTTTTTTTCGGCATGTATGATGTATCATGGCTAAACAAAAGAAATTATAGGTCTTTCTGTGTGTTGATGAGTCAGGCTTTGCATTGTGAGCTCCATTATATTCAACCCTGGCTTCTTAGTACAAAGGAGAGATGTGTAAGACTTTGTTTAGAAGAGAGACTAAAACTGAAAGATTAGACTAAATTAAGTTTGTTTATTATGTTCGATTAAAATTTATTAAGAGATAGATACTAGAAAGTATAAATTGAATTAAGTCAATAGAAGAGGAATAAATGCTAATATTGGAGACTTTAATGTTATATGAGTGTATTTATGTGAAAAGAAGTTATTAAAGTTTTAGTCTCAGTCCCTAGTACTAAGGTCCCTCCTAACTGGAGGTACTGAAGATACTGAAATTATGGAGAATGAGACAAAAATTTTAGTTCTAGTCTTTGTCCAACAAACACCATACTGAGTCTCTCTCACTTCCAGTCTCAGTCCCAATAATCTTAGGTAGTGCTTGAAAGAGAGACTGAGATTGGGGAACTGAAACTGAAAGACTAAGACTGAGAGACTGTGACTGAATTAAGTTTGTTATTGTATTTGATTTAAAATTTATTAGGAGTCAGAGACTGAAAGACAGAGATTAAATTATGTTGATGTAGGAATAACAAATGTTAGTAATAGAAACTTTAATGTTAAATAAGAGTATTTGAGTAAAAAAACTTTTTTTAAAGCTTCGGTCTCAGTCCTCAGTTCCACAGTCCCTACTATCCGGAGGTACTGAAATTTCGGAAACTAAAACTGAAATTTTAAATTCAGTCTCTGCCAACAAAACACAATATTATAAGTCTCTCAGTCTAGTATCCAGAAACAAACTTACGCATTTAATTTGACATATTATAATTTTATATATAACATTCATAATTATATGTTTATAATATTTAAACTACTTATTTATTTTAGTAATAATTACTTAATATAAAACAAGAAAATTTAGCTGTTTTGAGCTATTTTTATTGTTTTTTTTAACATTTTCCGCAAAGAGCCATAAGAATTTGTGCTCTCAGCATTTATAATTAACCTTGTGTCTCAATTTAATGTTGAAAAATAATACTATCTAAGTATCTAGTAACTAATTAGGAAAAGTGGATTAATTAAGTTGTCTCACATAAATGAAGTGCAACCGTGATCAGGATTTAGGTCCCTGATATTTTGAGAATAATTCTATTTCTACATCAAAATCAGCCATCAAATTAATCACTAATGTATAATACACATTGAAATATAAAATATATATATAGTTTGGTTTATTTTTAATATATATTTAGTATTTCAATGCGTATTATATACTAGTGGCTGATTTGATACTGATTTTAATGTACGCTTAGTATTTCAATTGTTATAATATATCCGAAACTCAAAAAAAAGTCCTGTAATAACTAAATAAAATTATTTTCCTTATATATTTATATCTTATCTATTCGTCATTATTTCAAAAGGATTTCCTTTCATAACCGGTTTTTATATCTCCTAACTCCATTATTTTTTATAATATATATAGATATTATAAAACAAATTAAAATATTTAAAAACATATATGTTAAAAGGGAAAAAAAAGTTACTACCGTCATAATGTGCTATACAACTCATGTTTATGCATTACTTAGCTTCATTTATAGAAAAGTTTTCAGGTATACCGATGTATCGATATATCTGTAATCGTTGATTTTAATTAAAAAATTTTAAAATATAAATATAAATTAAAATCAACGGTTGTAAATTATAAGTACACCGATACACCGGTATACCTGAAAACTTTTTTTATATATGCTTTAAAAACAACCAATCAATATATATATATTATTTTCTTACAAAAATAATCTTGCTCTACACACATATAATTTTAAAAATTAAATTAAAAAATGTTAATTAAATAACAAAAATGATTTATTATATTTGACTAATATGATATTTATTATTGAACAAATTCAATGGACTATAAACAACGTCCTTATATTACAATTGTCGTTTAAACTTTGATCCAGCAAACGTATGTACGGTGATAAACTGATAATGTAGCAAGTTGAGGTATGCCACATAATTCTTGTCCTTATACGGATTATAACTTTATAAGTGTTTCAAATTTCGAAATTCATATAGTACGGTTGGAAGAACTCCAAATACTATTAATTTTCCTTTCTATATTTTTTCCCGATGGTAGTACATAATGAATTTAGTCGGTTAGAAAATTATTCATGGAAGTTAACGGATAGATGATAGTCTGTACTTCATAATCATTTTTTTCTCTTTTGAATTTGATTTTATTTAAAGGATGAAAATTAATGTTGCTTGCTTGAGAGGATTACCTACTTTATTTTTGTAGTACTCGAATGATTAATTATTGAGTTTTCTATTGAGAGTAATACTAGAGTTAGTTAGTCTTAACTACTTGATTAGTTAGTTATATAATAGAGTTAGTTTGTTATAACAGTTTTCAGTTTTATTTCTTAATTTTCTTGTAGATTATTCATTCCTTCATGTACTATAAATAACTCTGTTGTAATCAGTTCTAATTAATGATGAATATTCAGTTTTACTATTCTCTAATCTTAATATGGTATCTAGAGCTGGTTAATTTTTCACTGATTTTTTTCCTCTTTTCTCTTTCTTTCTCGAAGAAAAATCTCTTTCACATTCATCTCTTTCATCTCTCTTACTTTTCCAATTCTTCCTTTCACACATCCCCTTTTCAACCCTAATTTCATCATCAAGCTCAAAGAAATCATGGCTCTTCTACTAACGGATTCAACCAACACCTTCAAATCAGGACTTGTTCTTTTAATGGACAAGCTTGATGACAAGAATTATAGCACCTGGAAATTCCAGGCATTACTCACCATTCAGACTTTGGAATTAGAAAATCAGCTTCATTCGGCGACGTTTTCGTCACTTGATTCTGCCACCACCTCCGATGACACAGCTAAATCTGCTGTCAAGAATCCACCGACGGCAGGGGCAGCACCGCCACCGACAGAAACACCTACAAAAGAAAAGGGTTCTGCTTATCGCACCTGGCGCAAGCATGATCTTGCTCTGCGAACGTGGCTCGCGGAATCAATCATGAAACCATTTCAGAACAAGATCCTACACTGTGCTAGCTTCTTCGAGGCTTGGACTATCATTCAGGATATCTTCTCGACGACATCAAAAACAAGGGTTCAGAGTCTCAAATCCCAATTGCGAGGAATCAAGAAGACAGGCACAATTGATGACTATCTTGGCAAGATTCGAAATGTGGCTGAGTCTCTTGCAGCTCTGGATTATCAACTGAGCGATGATGATCACATTCAAGTAATATTGGATGGTTTGACTGAAGAGTACCACGGGTTCAATGCGTTTGTCATGGCACGATTTGGGACATTTATGGCTCCAGAGGCAGAGACCCTCCTTCAAGCATATGATAACATGCTTAATCGAAGCAAGAATCTTGGGCAATCGGTTCCAGTAGCGAATCTTACACAAGTAGAGACTTTCAATTACACACCAAGAGGTGGAGGCCAATGCGGACGTGGAACTGGTCATTTTCAACGAGGGGGAAGAAACTTCTGGCAACAGAACAAGACATTTTGTCAAATATGTGGAGGAGCTGGACATGCAGCCTACAATTGTTACTATAGGTTTGATCAAGCTTATGCTCCAGTCTCCAACAATCAGAACTCTTCCTCTCAAATTCCTTTTGCAAACTCAACACCACCACCACCATCTTCAAGCTTCCATCAACCCAAGGCATATGTGACAGTTCCACCTTCCCAAACAAATGACACGGCATGGTATCCAGATAGTGGAGCAAGTCACCATGTCACATCTGATCCTGGAAACTTCATCAGCACTTAAGCACCAACACAATCCATGAATCAGCTTCTTGTAGGTAATGGTACATATATACCAATTCTACTCACTGGTTATAGTCAATTGCATGATAAATCACATAACATTAGGTATCATTTGAATAATCTTTTGTATGCACCACAAATTTCTCAAAATTTAATTAGTGTTTCCAAATTTGCTGCTGATAACAAAGTATTCTTTGAGTTTTGGCCTCAACATTGTATTATTCGTGATCAGGTTACACGCAACCTCCTACTACAGGGCACAACTAAAGGGGGAATATACGTATTTGACAATCTATGTGTTTCTGATTTGAATTCTGATAAGAATCATGCACCTAGTTCTTGAACTTGTAGGGTAAAAACAGGATCTGTTTCTTGTAAACATCTTTCACATAGAGAACTAGATTCTAATAGTATATCTGATCCTTGTATTACTATTGATTGTGATATAAATAAAAGTGCATCTTTCTTGAATAGATCTCATTCTGATTCTGATATGACAACATTATTTACTGCTATTGAGAATTCTGCACAACCAAGAACTTTGCAAGTCACTAAGAATGATCACACATTAGAGTTATGGCACAAAAGATTGGGACATGCTAATATACAAAATGTGTTGAGAGTGCTTAAAACATGTGGTGTCTCTGTTACTGAAAGGACTTTATCTAATGTCTGTGAGTCTTGTTCAGTAAGTAAAATTCATGCTTTACCTTTTCATGATTCCAATATTGTGTATGATAAACCATTAGAGTTAGTTTTCATTGATCTTTGGGGACCTGCTGCTATGACTTCTAGATCATCATATAGATACTATATAGCCTTTGTTGATGCTTATAGTCGCTATACTTGCTTATATCTACTAGAAAATAAATCACAAAGTTTAGAGGCTTTCAAAAACTATAAACTTTATATTGAAAAACAAACTGGACAACAACTCAAAGCTATTCAAACTGATCATGGTATGGAGTTTTTGTCAAAATCTTTTACTAATTTTTTGACTAGTGAAGGTATTAAGCATAGGCTATCATGCCCATACACACACCAACAGTAGGGTACTGTAGAAAGAAGGCATAGAAGTATTATAGAAATAGCATTATCCTTACTTTCAACTGCTAATATACCTATGGATTATTGGGAAGATGCTGTCATTACTGCCACATATATTTTGAATAGGTTACCTACAGCAGTGTTGGATTTTAAGTCTCCATTTGAAAAATTATATTGAAGAAAACCAGATTACATGACATTTAAGGTCTTTGGATGCCTTTGCTTCCCTTACTTAAGAGCTTATAATAAGCACAAACTTGAATTTAGGTCTCAGAAATGCTTATTTTAGGATATGATAATAATCACTTGGGCTACAAGTGTTTGGCTAAGGATGGTAAAGTTTACTTATCTAGGAATGTTATCTTTGATGAAAGTATTTATCCTTATAATGATTTATTTTCAACTGCAGCTTCTGATAATAGTACTCATAATAATTTACTTGATTCTGGCATTGCTACTTTGATTCCTTTGCATACATCTGACACATTGGCATTATCACACACACCAACAGCATCATGTCATGAACCAAGTGAAACTAATTATACTTGTTCACCTCTTAATACCTCTAAGTCTGATACACAGCATTCTAATAAACCAAATGAGGATCAAAATCCTCAATCTTCACCTCAACATCCAATTCCAATTAGTGAAAATGAGATTTGCTTACCTGCTCCTCCAACCACTACCTCTAACACAAACACTCATAATATGATCACAAGATCCAAGGCTAAGGTTATTAATCCTAAAGCCCTTCACATAATGAGTACTGATCTGACTCAAGAATTATCCAAAACCGTGGCACAAGCTATGAGTTACCCATATTGGAAAGCAGCAATGGATGCTGAATTCCAAGCTTTGCAACAATGCAAAACCTGGGAATTAGTCCCTGCCCCTCCCATATAGCCACAGTTTTAGGCAATAAGTGGGTGTTTGCAATAAAAAGAAATAGCAAGGGTGAAATACTTAGATATAAAGCTAGGTTGGTTGGAAAAGGTTTTTAACAGATTGAGGGTATAAACTATGAAGAAATTTATAGTCCTATGATACGACCATCCACGATAAGAATTGTTCTGACAGTTGCCTTGACGCAAGGTTGGGTTCTTAGGCAATTGGATTTTAACAATGCATTTTTAAATGGCATCTTACATGAACAGGTATTAATGCAGCAGCCAGAAGGATATCAGAATGGGAATCCACACATGGTTTGTAAACTATGAAGAGCATTATATGGTTTGAAACAGGCCCCTCGTGCCTGGTTTCTCACATTGAAAGCGACTCTAGCTAAGTTTGGCTTTCACAATTTATAATCAGATACTTCCTTATTTGTTAAGCACACACAACACTCAGTTACCTACTTACTTTCCTATGTTGATGATATTGTAGTGACTGGTAATAATACTACAGAAATAGACACTCTAATTGCTAATCTGAATGCTATTTTTCCACTAAAGGACTTAGGTCCATTGAGTTATTTTCTGGGTTTAGAAATACAACATATGCAGGATGGAAAGGTACATGTTTCTCAATAGAAATATGCCAAAGAGATCTTACAAAGAGTTGGTATGCAAGATGCTCATCCAATGCCAACACCAATGGTGTCAAGTGTAAAATTATTTCAGCAGGATTCAGAACCATGCAGTGATCCGAAACTGTATAGATCAATAGTAGGGGCACTACAATATTTAACAAATACAAGACCGGACTT
The DNA here is from genome assembly GCA_036250425.1 of Stylosanthes scabra. Lineage (NCBI taxonomy): Eukaryota > Viridiplantae > Streptophyta > Magnoliopsida > Fabales > Fabaceae > Stylosanthes > Stylosanthes scabra. Next base: position 46,961 of record JASCZI010211530.1, read on the forward strand.
AGCATATTCGGTTAATAAGGTGTCTCAGTTCATGCACAATCCTACATTAAACCAGTGGAAGGCAGTGAAAAGAATTCTCCGTTATGTTGCAGGTACAGTTAGTCAAGGATTATTATTTACAAAGAGTACTGATTATCGCCTTATTGCCTATGCAGATGTAGATTGGGGAGCAGACCTGGATGACCGAAAGTCCACCACAGGCTACTACATCTATCTAGGGAACAATCTGAACACTTGGAAGTGCCAGAAGCAGACTAAGTTGAGCCGCAGCACCACTGAAGCAGAGTATAGAGCTGTAGCTTCAGCTCAGACAGAAATTATGGCAGTCCAAAAGCTCCTAGAAGAATTGAAGATTTCACGGAAAATACCACCTACCATCTATTGTGAGAATTAATCAACTTGTCAACTCACCTTAAATCCGGTTTATCACACAAGGTGTAAACATATGGAAATGGATCTCCATTTCCTTCGAGAACTTGTCAACAACAAACAGCTTTATGTTCTACATGTTCCCTCACAAGATCAAATTGCAGATACATTTACCAAACCATTATCTCTGAATTTGTTTTTGAAGTTTGTTTCCAAACTTAGGCTATGTTGACACCTTGCCTAAGTTTGAGGGGGAATATTGAGAGTAATGCTAGAGTTAGTTAGTCTTAACTACTTGATTAGTTAGTTATACAATAGAGCTAGTTTGTTATAACAGTTTTCAGTTTTATTTCTTGATCTTCTTGTGAATTATTCATTCCTTCATGTACTATAAATAACTCTGTTGTAATCAATTTTAATTAATGATGAATATTCAGTTTTACTATTCTCTAATCTCAATATTTTCAATCGAATAAATATTCTGAAGTTAAAAAAAAAAAAAAAAATCCCCTGGTTAAAGAAGAAACAAGATAGCTTAAAGAATGCACTTTTTGTTTATTCTTGCGTAGGTTCCGTTGAACATTGATTTCTAAATACTTGGCTTATGTTTGAAAATATGTTAAACACATGTCATACATGATAAGTTATAATTCTCCGAAATCAAAGCATGAGAGAAACAATAAAGTTGAGTCAACAATAATGAAGAGCAGTATATGTTATTATCTTGACAACTAAAGGTTAATTGGACATACAACAATTACGACAGCCAAGTTTGTTTTGTCCAAAAAATTTCAATTTCAACTTGGACATTAACTAATTAATTATTTTCACCCATAAAAAAAAAGAATTAGTTATATTTTCATGTAACATCTGGATCACGAGATGTAGAGCCGTGGATCATGGACAACCTTATAAATTTTTATTATATGCACACATGTTTACCACTTTATATATATTTTTGTTATTAGGATTTGTTTATATATGTTTAATTATCACTAATAGCCGCTATCTTCGAGTGCTCGTCACCTCATATGTATGTTTCTGCCTCTATCCAAATCAAATTGATGAAGCCAAGTTTAATTTAATATTCACAAAACAATTGTCCATTTATTAAATATTACTTACTGGTCTTGTATGTAGGCAAGTGGTTTTTATGCAACCCAAAATATCTACCTATATTTTTTGGTCTAACAGAGAGATATTCATATAATATATGAATAGTAATTTGTCTGCTCACTGCTATTTTCTTTGAAGGTTTAGTATTATTTGTTTAACAGAAGAAAAATAATTTTTATTCATAGAGAATTAAATGAAATTTACATATAACACAAAGCATATAATTATGAAAAAAAATTCTATAGGTTAGACTATAATCTAAAAAGAGACGTAACATTTAATTTCTAATAAAAATCTTAACAAGTAGAAATAAATAAGAATAATTCTAAATCTCTATATTGGCTGCATGCATGTTTGTTGCCTTACATTTTGTTGCTATAATAATATAGAAAAATAAATAATAATATTCTACATTCGTTATATTCCATCTGTTTATATTATCTTTTTATATAATTAATTTATTTATAGTTTTATACCAAATGTAAATTTTTACATTGAATAATTTTTTATGCCCAATAAAATTCGTTAAACTAATAATTGATTCATATATATAATAATATTTTAATATTCAAATTTGATCAATTATAAAGAATTTCAAAAATCAATAGTCTGATTGTTGTTGTATTATATATGAAGAATAAACTAATCACTATATACTAGATCCAGCTGGCACTATATAATAATGTTTAACGGGTGTGTGTCCCGGTTTTATTAGTTAAAAGACATGATAATGTTTGAACTCAAATGATTTCACATTTATCGTAATTCTTCTGCTTATTCTGGGTTATATACGGTGGAATATATAATATCTTCTAAATAATCATTTATGCAAATGAATAAACTTAAATTGAATTATTATTATTATTATTATTATTATTATTATTTATAAGTATATATATGTGCAGAAAAGAAACCTTAATTATGATCCGAAACCTAGGTATAGTTGAAGTAGTGTACACGCTCAGATAGCTCGGGGAATATTCTATGACAAATTAAATTAGATATCAACTATCAACTATATATATTGGAAAGTTATATACTGAGCCCATAAGAGGATATTCATCCCTATGTATATTAGAGATGTAATTAAGTAAGTCTGTTATTCAAATTCAATTTTATGCATAAAGCAATTCATTGATAGTAATAAATTTTTAAATAAAATTTAATTAATTTTATGACAAATTAATATTTGATTTGTCATATAAAAAATATCATGAAAAAAAGGTGAAAAAACAAAATGAATCCATCGGATCAACTTATCAGTAAAACTGCTAAAATGAGTAAATCGGGCTAAAATTTAAAAAACAGCAAGAGAATATATATATATAGAAAAAGTTTTAAATATATATTGGTATATTGATATATTTATAATATGTAATTGTTAATCTTAATTAAAAAAAATAAATATATATATAAATCAAAATAATGGTTATAGATCACAGATACATCGATATATTGGTATACTTGAAAATTTTTCTATATTATAAGTTAGTTGATTTTATTCATTTCTTAAAATAATAAGGCTGGTTTTTTATGTTAGTTAGCTAAGTGTTGGAAAAAAAAACTTATATTAACGTCCTAAAGCACTTATTAAATCAAAATTAATTACTCTTAATCTTAGAAAATTCTTAGGTGCTCTAAAAGCACATAAAAGCTATAGTACTAATGTGTTATAGTTAAATAACAAATTATTAATAATAATTTATATCAAAATTATTTTAAAATACACTACATAAATTAATAAAACAAATAATATTTTGAATTATATTAAATATATATAAAAAGATTCAATTATTAAATCAATAGCAATAATATTATTTTATTTTATTTAAAAACAATTAATAATAAGGGAGTAAAAAATAAAGTTGTAATGAGTACACGTCATCATGTGTGGGATGGTTTGAGCTGTGCATGTATAGTATAAAACGGAGTTGTATCTCTCCTTCTTCTTCATCACTCTATCTCTCTCTCACCTTCCTCTTCCCTTATCCCATTCCTCTTCTTTCCAAAACCGTCACTTCTTCTAAACCAATTCCTCTATTACTCTAATTTCTTTCGCCTAATACTCAACAAAGTCGTTTCCACCTTTTCATCCCGTGATCCCACATCTCCATCTCGTGACACGCACGCACTTTATTTCCCTTCTCCTTTTCATGCATCCAACAAATTAAACAACTTCCACATACATTCCACGGTTACTAACAAAAATCATAACCGAAAATTAAACAAGAACCGAATTAGATCGGAGAGAAGATGAGCGCCGCCGGAAACAATAAGAAAGTAGTTAAGGTGGCCGTGGAAGAACAGAACGATAAACGGAGGACGACGAGGAGGACGGATTCTTCTTCGTCGACGTCGTCAACGGAGTCGTTTTCTTCAGACGAGAGGGAGTACGAAGTGCAGGACCTCCATGACCGGCTGAAATCGTCGCGAGGGAGCAGGTTTGACCTCATCGAGAACGAGTTAGGACTCAACTCGGCTCGGAGGAAGTTCAGTCGTCAAGCGCTCCTCGATGGAATCCGAGACCTCTCTAAGAAGGACCTGTACATCCACCCCGAAAACAGGTTCAATTCACTTCTCTCCTTTTTCTTTTCTCTTCTTTTTTTTTTTAAAAAAAAAAAATTAAATTTTAAGTCATAACTAACAATGTCATCACCAATCACTCACATTGAATCATTTATATAAAATTATCATTACAGAGGTATTAACTAAAAAAACTTTTAATTTGACCAAGATTTTTTACGTAAAGTAATAACGTATCTGCACTAACAAATAATTTCTAACTGAGTTCACCGGTAGTTAATAATAATCTTTTGAGTTAAATTAAAACAAAAATTTAAAGGAATGGTTAGATTTTTCTGAGACTATAGTTTTTCATTTGTGTCCATTGGTTGGTGTATGGTGGATGAAATAAGGGCCGCAAGTTTGAAATAATGAAGCGAATGGAAGAAGTGAAGAAAGGAGTGTCACGTCACTCTTTTCTCTCTCTCAGCATTTGTACACGTGGCATGTAATTTTGCGTTGTAGTTGTCTTGCTTGGCCCCGCCATTGCCATGTGATGTTGCCAATTATCAATCTCTCGTGAGATGACTCCTCCCTTGCTGAATAATCATGATTCTCTTAATCTTTCAAATCCTAATCATAATCATGATCAATATGATAGAAAAATCTGGATAATTTGACCTTGAAGATTTTGTCTGGATCCAAGGGCTGAAACATTTTACACTTGGACAACCTGTGCTAGTAAAATAAAATAAAACAAAAAGAAATGAAAACAGTAAGTAGCTGGATTGTGGTGACGGAGCAAGAGCAAGATTGCATCATCAAAGTATAATGCGTGTATCGTCGTTATTCATTAAACTATAATTTAGTTTTAAGAAAATGATGATATTATATAAGCTATACGTATAATTATATTATTATACTACTAATAAATCGCAAGGATCGTCACTGGCATTGTCCAACTTTAGTTAATTATGCTGCAGATTTCTGAATAAATACCAAATATTTTATTAATCATGTCTGGTCCTACTGAATTTTCATCGAATTAAAATATATTAACGAAAATTCGTTTTATATCTTGATTATTTTTCTCTTTTGTCGTCACCATAAATAGTTTATTAGAAAGATAACCGGTTCACAGGTGAATTAATCTGAATCAGCCAATTTTGTAAGCCAGCTCGCTATGAAGATAAATAATAAAATAAGAAGATATTATTTTTAAGAATATGACATGATAAAATATTATCTAAAAGTTATATAATCTTGCTGTGAAGATTTTTTGAATTTTTTTTTTTTTTTTGGGGTCATGGTGATGATGATATCGATTGATTGATATGTTTGTGAAAATTTTCAACGGGTTTTGCCCCATGTTCCAAACTAAACATTTGAAAAGGGTCCAATCCCTTCTGTAGTGCAATGATGATATGTTATCATCTATCATGCCATCATAAAAATAGGGGAAAATATATTAGACTAATTGTTGAAAAAAAATCTAAAAATTGGTGCAAACTCAATTCAGTTTGAATGGATTGAGTATATAATTTTATCATTTAATAAGAAACCAAGTTACTGGATTTTAATTAGTTTTCTTGTGTGGATTGATTGGTTGAGAATTTGGGATTTTGCTAAGCAAAAGCATGAAATATAGAAGTAATCAAGTAGCAAAGAACAAGTGCACGTAATAATGGTGTCAAGCCTCATGGGCTTTAGGCTGAGAGCAGCACCATACGTGATATATAAATTATTCCATAAAAAAATATTAATAATCCATGTTCATTAATCATTTTTGATTCAGCTAATAATAGCCTAATAATATTTGTAATAAGCCAGAAACATGAGATACAAATAACTGGTGGAGAAATTATTTGATTTGGGTGGCATAATGGCTGCATATCTGCAGACACAAAATTATAATTTGAAACCTCAATCATTAGCTCATTTTCACGAGGTAAGAATCTGAATGATGTTGATGATGATGACACATACATGTGGCTGAAAACATTAATGAAGCCAAATCAATTAATAAATAATTCGTTTTCCCCAACACAAGTCTACATTGAATTTGGATTTGTTTTTCTATGTTTCTAATTAAGAAAAAGTACTTATTATTGATGATTAGATTATTATATATTCTATGAATTGTTTGGTGCTGATATTGATGGACGCTACTACAATGCAGGTGGTATCGGTTATGGACAAAATTCATATTGGTATGGGCAGTGTATTCATCATTTTTCACTCCAATGGAGTTTGGATTCTTTCGTGGCTTGCCCGAGAATCTCTATATACTGGATATCATAGGGCAGCTAGCTTTTCTTGTCGACATAATTTTGCAGTTCTTTCTTGCTTACAGAGATAGTCAGACATATCGCATGGTTTACAAACTAACCCCTATTGCTTTGCGGTAAATTAATATTCTTTTATCATTATTATTTAATAATAATGCTTATTTTATTGTGTTGTAAGAACACCAATTTTCCCTCTATTGTATCAATAATTAAGTTGCATGATTTAATTTGTTCGTTTCTGTTGATGCAGGTACCTGAAAACTGACTTTATCTTTGATTTTCTTGGATGTATGCCTTGGGATAAGCTATACAAGGTTCTACTTCTTCCTCCCCCATAAAACCCAAATTTCTTTTGTATTCTATGATGTGGTGATGTATGTTCTATTAGCAATGTTGCAATTACCAGTTTACCACAATATAACTCAATTACCTTTTGTGAACAGGTTTGTGGAAGAAAAGAGGAAGTTAGGTACCTGTTGTGGATCAGATTATATCGGGTGCGGAAAGTCACTGATTTTTTCCATAGGTTGGAGAAGGATATACGTATTAACTACATTATTACAAGGATTGTGAAACTTTTAGCAGTTGAACTCTACTGCACCCACACTGCAGCCTGCATTTTCTACTATTTGGCTACTACATTACCTGAATCCCAAGAAGACTACACATGGATCGGAAGTTTACAGCTCGGTGGTTATAGTTATCAACACTTCAGAGAGATTGATCTTTGGAAGCGATACACCACATCATTGTATTTCGCTATCGTTACAATGGCTACTGTTGGTAAGTTATAGTAGTTAATTAATGAAGCCTTGAAATTATGTCCTTAGTAACTGTAATGGTAACCTTTCCCATGTCATGTTTTGTCACCATAGTTTACATTACTTGATCTTAAAAGCCAAGGATAGAAAGTGAGGATAGAGTTATGTGATTTAGGACAGGGATCAATGGATCTTCTACTAGCTCTTTTAATAAGAAGAAAAGATGGAAGTTACTCTAATTTAAGTTTTAGAGGAACTGCTAAGAAAGAATGTCAGCTTTTGTTAGCAGGGCCTGTCATTTGGGTTTCAGGATATTCATAGATCACAGTTGATATTTCATAATAAATTTTACAATTGGTTCTGCTTTCTAGATTCTTTAGGTTCTTCCAAAAAGGAATAGTGTTTGTGACTTTGTTTTCTTTCACAGGCTATGGAGATATACATGCAGTAAACATGAGGGAGATGATATTCATAATGATATATGTCTCATTCGACATGGTTCTTGGTGCTTATTTGATCGGTAACATGACAGCTTTGATAGTCAAGGGATCAAAAACTGAGAAATTTAGGGACAAGATGACAGATCTTATGAAATATATGAATAGAAATAGACTTGGAAGGGATATCCGTGAACAAATAAAAGGTCATCTGCGCTTACAGTTTGAGAGTAGCTATACTGAGGCTGCTGTCCTTCAGGAAATTCCCATTTCTATTCGCTCTAAGGTAACAAGAAAAACAGCATGGCTCTGAACCTCAGAGAATGTTAGTTTCCAGCATTTTGGTTTTTAATGATGTAACGGTCTGATGATCTTTTTGCAGATATCTCAAACATTATACTTGCCATGCATTGAAAAGGTTTCTCTTTTTAAGGGATGTTCATCAGAATTCATCAATCAGATAGTAAGTAATCACTTTCTCATTGTCTTGATAGTTAACTTATATAGGAAAAAGAAATTTGCTAGCAGGGCCTTTTTTTGCAGAATAAATATGATTAGTGGTACCTTTTTAATTTCTCCAGTGGGATATTGAAGTGGAAATAATTTTTGTTGCTCTGATCCTTCAGGTTACTAGGCTCCATGAGGAATTTTTTCTTCCAGGAGAGGTTATCATGGAACAAGGAAATGTGGTGGATCAACTATACTTTGTCTGTCATGGTGTGCTGGTATGCTTTTATATCTTCACAAACACCACTGCAATAATTCAATCTTTTTCTTAGTTTCTTATGAACATCATATCTTTCTAATGTGCTTCACCATATCTTCAGCATGTCATGAGATAAAAAGCTCTTGGATTTAAATTTTGTACCGTGATGTCTAGAACTGCTTCTTGCAAAATTGCCAAAACCCAAAGGATGAGTAATCTTTACTGAATGCTAAAGCTGTGAATATGCAGGAGTTAGTAGGCACTGCAGAGGATGGGACTGAAGAAACTGTTTCACTTCTGGAACTTAACAGTTCATTTGGAGAGATATCAATTCTTTGCAACATTCCTCAACCATATACCGTTCGTGTCTGTGAACTCTGTAGGCTTCTGCGTCTTGATAAACAATCGTTTACCAATATCCTTGATATATACTTTTATGATGGAAGGAAGATATTGAACAACCTTCTTGAGGTACTTATGTTATCCTTGATAGAATTTCTTACTCTAACCTGAATTGAAATGCATCATGCTACTATGTTGTGGAAGATGTATTATTAGTTTATCACCACAAGACAGCTAAACATGTTCATATTTTATAGGGAAAAGAGACTCCTCGTGGTAAGCAATTAGAGTCAGACATTACATTTCATATTGGAAAGCAAGAAGCTGAACTTGCTTTGAAGGTCAACAATGCAGCTTTTAATGGGGATCTGTATCAGCTAAAAGGTTTAGTTAGAGCTGGAGCTGATCCCAACAAGACAGATTACGATGGAAGATCACCTTTGGTGAGGATCTTGCAACTCTTTAGATTTCTGGTAATTTATTAGTTTCTTTCTCTTCATTTATAATGTTTTGGTTCTTCCAACAGCATCTTGCTGCATCCAGAGGATATGAAGACATCACACTTTTCCTTATTCAAGAAGGTGTCGACGTCAATATTGCCGGTAATTTTAGCCTACTAAATCTTCACTGCTATGTAATATACTTAAATTTTTAGCTGCTACTAACATTGTCAATGTGTTTAACTATATAGATAATTTTGGGAACACACCATTACTTGAAGCAGTTAAGAGTGGACATGATCGAGTTGCGTCTTTACTTGTTAGAGAAGGAGCCACCATGAAGATAGAAAATGGTGGTAGTTTTCTATGTACAGCAGTTGCAAGGGGAGACTCAGATTATCTTAAAAGGCTACTGTGTAATGGCATGGATCCCAACTTGAAAGATTATGATTACCGATGCCCTTTGCATGTGGCTGCAGCTGAAGGCTTATACTTTATGGCAAAGTTGCTATTAGTATCAGGAGCTAGTGTTTTTACCAAGGACAGGTACAATTATTTGCATTACCAATTTTGCATTTGATGGTGATTAACATTAGTAATTTATGCAGTGTTCTAATGCTAATGCTAATTTGTTTCTTTTTTTATTTTGTTAAACAGATGGGGGAATACCCCACTTGATGAAGCCAGAATGAGTGGGAATCAGAACCTAATCAAACTGCTAGAAGATGCAAAATCGGCTCAGTTGTCAGAACTTCATTCTCGCTCACAAGAACTTACAGGTAAGCTCATACTGTATATTGCCTTTCTTATCTTCTAACAGATCATAGCAAATTTAGTAAGATAGGCTAAGTAGCACTCCACGTATTAGTTTATCAATAAATCTAGATGCACACACATTCATTCATATATTTTACTCCTAATAGACTCATCCGCCAAATACAGAAATAATGAAGTCTGGCACATAACTTTTTAGCACACAAATAATAAAGTCTAACACAAAAACAGTAAAAAAAAAACAAGAATTATTTTTGTTGGAATTGATACATAAATGCATGTATGTATAGCGTTACCATTAATTTATATTAACATTCACCAAGATGTTACTCATTTACTTGGTTATTTTTACATATGTTGCATTACGTAATTGGATACAGACAACGAAAACCTATCCTTTCAACTTAACATGCATTTATATTTTTGGTTTTCTCAAGTTTGAAGTTTGTCTATATTAATCTATATGTGAAAACTGAGCCAAAATTGCACTTGTCATTTTCAGATAAAATGCATCCAAAGAAGTGTACGGTGTACCCTTTCCACCCGTGGGATACAAAAGATGAGACAAAACATGGCATTGTATTATGGGTTCCGCACACCATTGAAGAGCTAATAAAAATGGCAGCAGAGCAATTTGAGTTTTCTAGTGATTCTAGTATTATTCTTTTATCAGAAGATGCTGGTAAAATTACTGATGTGGACATGATTAAGGATGATCAGAAACTGTATTTAGTTAATCAAACACATTAGACTCTCATCCAATTCCATACCACGATCCACCATTCTTGTATTATTATTATAATAATAGCGTGCTCTTTTTGTAACGTCTCGTAGTTCTTCTCCACGAATATGCACTTTCTGTCATCTTATGATGCCTAATAACTACGAGCAGCACGCTTCCTCTTATTTTTCCAGTAGAGCTTGGTAATAACGTAGCCAAAAAAAAAATGTAAAAATGGTGTGAAAACTGACATCCGAGATATTAAGAGATTATCAAGAATAATAGAAGATAAATTATTCCAAATAATAGCAAACATAACATCTAAATAAATCATTCAAAACTATCATACTATGACTATGAATAAAATTGTTGGTTGGTTGTTCATTAAAAAATATTAGCTAAAGATACTTTTCTTTTCAAAATGTTTGATCAAGTAACCCTAAAAAAAGGGAAAAAAAGAAGAAGAAAAATACGTTCACATATCTATAAATTTTAGAATAATTATATGATAAAACGGTGTTTGTGTGAATAAAATGAATAGAAGAGTATAAATTTATTTAAAAAGTAAATGAAACATTTTTCAATATAGAGATCTAATTAACTATGAATTATTCTTTATCTTTTTATCATTTTTTCTCTTCATTGTTAAATGCACCTAAATCATAATGTCAAAATTTAAAGCTATTTATAAATTATTTATACAAAAACTTGATATAAACAAGTAATTTAATCAATTAAGTCCGCCTAATTTTTTTTTCTCTTCACACGCTTTTCTTTCTCTCAAAATACGTCTTCTTTTTGCTTTTATTCTCTTGATTTTTATTGTTTAGTCCACTTATTATTAACATATTTTAGTGTTTTTTGAATCCATTAGTGTTGTTGGTATTCATGTTGTTGATATGTATACTAGAAAATTCAACTTGTTATTGTTTTATGTTTGATTTAGTAGTATATTTCAATTCGTGTAAGTAGTATATTTCGAATCATTTCTAAGGTAAGAAGTTTATGTTCTAATTTGTAACTAGTTTCTGTTCAAAATGAAAGGAAATTTCAGTTTGAAATCAAAATAAATTTCTGTTTAAAATATATAATTATGAAAAGTTTATGTTCTAAATTTTAATGAGTTTTTGCTTAAATTTGAACCAAATACCTAATTGAAATGATGATGAAGAAGATGACAACAAGTCGGCACAGTGGAAGAGGAGAAGGAGGAGGATGACAGCGGTCACGACAAAAAAAAAATTAGAAGAAAATAATTTATAAAGAGTTATGAATGGAATAAACTAGAATAGACTTTTATTTTTATTAGTAGAATATATTATTCTAAGTTTGGTATAAATTTTTGGATGAGTACTAAATCTAAACTATTGTCAAGTTTGACTTCAGTCTGATTTTTTTAATAAATAAATAAATAACTTATGTTAATATTAATAATTAAATATATTAAAAAAATAAACGCATATATAATTAAAAAGACAATGGATTTAGTGAATAAAATGTATTTAAATTTTACAGAAGACCTAAATTCAAGGGGAAGAGGAATAAAAAGTAAAAACACATGTTTGGTTGAGAATAAAATAAGTAAACAAATAGTATATCATATCATATAGTATAGGAAAGTTATCGCGTATGGATGTGGAGAACAGAGGAATATCGTATTCCCCCAATTAATAGGTTGCAAGTTAATTTTTGTCCTTTTGTGGAAGTAGTAAAAGACTTGAATGCCCTTTAAAAAATGTTTCTTTCCTGTCAATGCCCAACTCAAAAATTTGATTGAGAACATATTGCTTTTGTTGATAGTGGAGTCGTGGTTTTAGCCAAACCAAAAGTGAGTTGATAATGGCGAAGGCCCAATCTTATTCAATAGAAATTGGGGAATAGTATTCGCGTTATTGGTGGTCGCCGTCGAAGGCGGTGTGATTGAACAAAGGCATCGGTTGATGAGATAGAATCTGCATCAGGTGGAGAGGCGCGTAAGTGAACAAGGCTGGCAACTACGACATCCGAAGAGGTGGTGTATGTGTGAGGGGTTTTGTGCTGCTGGGAAATCTGGTCTGGTTGGAGGGTTTAGGGATCTCATTCGAAGTGTAGTGTTATCATTTTCGAATAACGCTAATCAATTCGTGATTTGTTTGTTGCAGTTGTCGCGGAAGGGGGGTATATTGAATGGGTTCAAAAGTTATGGAGACCAACGAGATGTGCAAAGGAGGGATTGAAGAGTCTGTGGAGGAGGTTGAGTTTGGGGAAGGTGGTGCTACTAATGAGGTAAAAATGGTTTAGCAGTGTGCAGGTTGGGGTTGTGGGTATGGGGTAATAATTTTGTTGATGATGTTAGATATGTTATGTGGTATGTTGTGTAGGTACCGTCACTGGAGATAGAATTGGAGGAAGAGGAGTTATTTGAAGAGAATTCTATTCCCGGTGAGGAGTTGGGGGAAGGGCAAAGGGAAGCCCGAGAT
>JASCZI010211530.1:65390-92858 GCA_036250425.1 Stylosanthes scabra
GATTTTTTGTAGAAAAAATGTTTGAAATTAAAGATATGTTTAATCCGGTTAGTGCTTTTTTATTTTGATATCAAAATAGCAAATTCACGTGTAAATAGAAATTTATTGATTTAATTTGTTAAGATTTTTTACTAATTGTATGTGGTGATGTTACTTAAGTAAAAAATAAAAAATAAACATCTTTGTTAACCATTAATAAAAAATTTCCCTCTTATTACATGTATAATTTTCCCCCAACGAAATAGAAATTTCCTAAAACCATCATTGACTCCTTCTGTATTTGACAACAACAATAATCCTAATCCGCATAATCCTGACTTGCTTAAACCCTAAAGTCGAGTTGCGATGCAGTTGAGTTTATCATTGGGTAAGCTAGTGGACATCACTTAGGCTTTGTTTGTTTGAGGTAAAGTGCAAAGGAAATTGATGGAGGGAAGTGAAATAGGAGAGATGTGAGGTTAACTTATTTTGTTTGGTTTGAAAAGAAATAGAGGAGAATTGTATGAGAGAAATGAAAATGGTGGCAGAACCCACACAAAAGAATTCATCTCTCATTGCGAGCTTGAAGTAAAAGAGAAGTTGAATTCTCTTCAACCAAACAACTAGAAGGAAGTTAAAGTTCCACTCCACTTCTCATCTCCTCTTCGCTTTCTTTCAACTTACTTCCCCTCTCTATTTACTTCATTCCTACCAAACATACCATTAATGAAAAGTTAAACTATTCCGACCTGTAAAAAACCGAGAATCAACGAACACAGCATTTGTTTTGATTCAACGTAACCTTCCATAGTGTCTTAAGCTATACAAATAATGTTCACATATACTAATAACTCTAAATCGTAGCGAAACCTCGATCTGTCCCATTATCATAATGATAATTAACTTAACGAGATTAACCTACTAAGGGTGACTCTAACTCGTCTCAACTATTTGTTAAGCTTATTCTAACTTATGAAATGCTATTCACTGACAGCAACTAGGGATGGAAATAGGTCAGGCGGCCTACCAGGGGCTTTAGGCCTGACCTAATTAAGTCTAATACATGTCAGCCTTACTTTATAAATAAAACAGGCTCAGGCTTTTGTAAAAACTTTTTTTTTTAAAGTGATCAGACTTAGGCTCTTTGTAAAGCCTATGAAGCCTAACAGGTCGACCTATTTGTATATATTATGTTATAATAATTCCTTCCTTATTAAAAAAATAATTTTTTTAAATTTTAAATAAATTAAAGGAGACGCATAATCTATCAATAAAGTTATTTTTTATTTTCAAACCACATAAAAAAACCATTGACACTTATAATTACTAAATAAATATATTTTTAAAAATCACAACATAAGCTTTTTTTATATTGTGAAATTTCATTTATTTGTATTCATAAAATTTTATTATTTTTATTATTAATTTATTTTTAACAGGCTTTTAAACAGAGGCCAGACTAGGCGTTTCGAACAGGCCAGACCAGGTAAAATATAAAGCCTTTAACAGGTAATAGGTCAGGCATAGGCTCAGTAGATATAATTCAGGTCTGGCCTGTTCAGACGAAAGCCTGGCCTGGCTTGGCCTGGCCTGTTTCCTTCCCTAAGTCAACTACAGACCCATATAATTTACATTGTGAGGCAACAATAATATTGTGGGCCAAAAATCAGTCATTGCCTAAGTGTTAAGAAGAAAAGTTCTTCGAGCAGCAGGCATAGTCCAAATAATTATTTTCGACTAATAGAGGTCTAAATCCATGACTTTCGACAAGCAGTGATGGGATTCAAAGCGTCAAGAGGAGTTGAGCAACATTTATAGTCGAATATTATGAAAAGTTCACGCTTAAAGGCTTGAGGGAAATATAATGACGCAGCTTGCGCTTGGTTTTATCTGTGGATTAACTGTTATTAGGTCATGGGTAGTTTTCTTCAGCTGCAAGGGTTTGCAAGTCGTGGGTATTGAATTTGAGGAGCAAGAAGATATTCTCACCGTGTGCCCAACTGAATACAACATTGTGGCTAAAAATAGATAGAGTCTATTCATTTGAAGTTATCATTCTCAGTTCCCTCACCACCACTAAAATTCTGACAAATTTTTCAATCTTCTTAGACGTCAACATGAAGCAATAGAGTGCAAGTGCAGAACGTGAGTATAGCTCTGAGAATGTCATTTGATTTGTATTCATTTTTTATTCTAGTTTGCTTCTTCTTCTTTTTCTTCTTTCTTTTACGTTTTTTTTTTAATTTTAATTCATGTCATTTAATTTCCTGTCATTTAATTCAAGCTATATTCATTTAATTTTAGGTAGCCTATTCCATTTTTTTTTATTTGTCATTACGTAGTACAGATAGTGTTGCTATTCATTGTATGCTCTTTACCACCTCTTGTAATTCCACTCTGAGTTACAATGAATAAGAATTTCATTTTATTGCAAATTTATAATACTGGCTATCTTTGGCTTTTAAATTGTCGAAACTCATACATTGAATAGGAGTTGTATCTCACTCCTCAAAAGAAATTGTAATACTCTACTCTATTTTTTGATCTTGTCAAAAGTTGAGGAAAACAAATATATATATTATGAGTAAATAGATATATGAAATGGCATATAAATTACTTTATACATTTAAACTATGTTAATCTAACAGTCACCCAAATAAAACTATGTTAATCTAACAAAAAAAACATGTATAATCACACAAACCATGAATATTACAAACTTATTATACTAACATTCATATTTAAAAAACAATACGAATGGAGAATTAGGAGAGTCAAAAAAAGGTGGGAGACTAAAATTGAAAAATCATGGAGCTTTTGCATTGTTGCACTCAATCAAATGGAATTTTAAGAAAAAAGAGTTATTAAGTATCATTTGTTAAGTATCAACTATTAACTAATTAATTTTTGTTCATTGTTTGTCCCCAAATGAACTTAAATCCCTTAAGTGTGACCATGGTGATAAAAAAAAATTAGACCTAACTATAAAAAAATAAACATAAAATATTATGACAATGACAAAAATATTGATAAATGATTCGAAAGGTAAAAATATTCAAAAAAATTAAAATATATGATAAAAATATCTATAAAGTATTTAAACAACAAAAATAACATGAAAGATTTAAAATTTTGAGAAAAATACTTAAATATTATAAAGCTAATTAAGCATCAATATTTATCAGAAAATACTATTTGGAATATTTTTGTCACAATATTTAATTTTTCATAAATATTTTTTATTTGTTTAAATCTTTCATGATTATTTCTTTAATTTCGTTTAGTTTTTCCATTTATTAATTTTCTTTTATTTGGGCCCAGATTTTTCCATTCTTGTAATTGGGAAATTTGGTAATCTTCTTATAAATGGATAAATGGCCATTATTGGACCACTCCACGGGATTTTGTTCACATATTCATGGAGCAGGTTTGTGTGTTAAAAAATCCTCACAATATGAATACTAAATTACAAGAAAAATAGGAATTCTTTTTAAAATAAAAAATATTCAAAATTTACAAACATACACGCGTCAAGAGTAATTACAAATTTATTCTGCCCTTATATATTTCTACACGTATCTCATTGGCATGTGTGAGTTTTTTTTTAAATTTTTTACACATATCTCGTTAGTATTGACAAAAAAATTTAATTTAATTTTTAAAATTTAAAATGTTATGTATTTAATTTAAGTTTATCCAATTTTTAGATCATTTTCATTTTCATTCTTTTATTCAATTAATTCAATTTTATTCAACTCTTGGATCATTTCCATTTTCATTTTTTAATTATTTAATTTAATGTTTGAAAGTGTAAATATACTTACCTCAAGACACCAAAAAAATATATATATACTTATCTCAATTCCATAGTTGTACCAATGAGAGTTATGTGTAAGAATTTTTTTAAAAATATATATTTAAAATTTGACTACGCCTCATTAACATATTTAGAGAGCTAATTAAATGCAGTTTTGATAACAATCAAATCCTTGAATATTTTCATTTTCTAATTCATTTAATCCAACATGTGAAAGTTTTAATCCAACTATAAACATTAAATTAAATAGATTAACAAAATGAAAATAAAAGTGATTCAAGAATTAAATAAAATAAAATTAAATGAACTAGAAAATAAAAATGGAGTTTGTCCAACAGTTGGATAAAAATGTATTAAATGGATAATATATTAAAATTTTAAAAAAAAATTGAAATTTTTTACATAGCAACATAACAGGATAAATTTATAATTATTTTTAACTGCATGTATATTTGTACACTTTAAACTTTTTTATTTAAAAAAATTATAAATCCGAACAAAAACTCCCTCCACGTTTTTTAATAATTTTTTTCATTATTAATATTTTGAGATTCAAATTTTTTTTTTCTATTTTCTTCTCCTTCAATATGTAGACCATGTATGTTATTGGAGGATAACCAAATAACAGGTATATGATGACCTTTCAATGAGAGGTCCAAGACTACCTTTTGCACGGCCCACATACAACAGTTGGCCCAGGTTAATTGACTCAGCTACCAAGCCGCCAACCATCTTCTAATGGGCTAAGCCTATATCTTATGAGACATCATTGCTCCACCGCCTCTGTTGGTTACTACATCACTATGTTTTCAATTATTCATTTTTCACCATACAATAGATTCTTTTGTTTCAGCCCTTTAAATTGTTAATAATAAATTTTGACGGTCACTCTTCACTCCATACCATATTCTTTGACAAATCAACTACCTACGGGAACACCTTCCTTATATTTATGTTTTCCCCTAATTATTTGTATTTACAAATTATTTAAATATATTTTTTTTAAAAAAATTCATTTAAATATTTAAAATTTAGAGCTTTCCCGTACGATGTGTTGATGATGCTCCGGTAGTCCGGTGTGTGTATTAGAATTTGTCAATTTGAGTCTGCCTTCCGTCTGCGTTAAACCCTCTAATGGGAATGACGCCTAAACCCTTCAATTTTCCCGCCAAACGCCGAACCCGCCTTCTCCTCCTAACAGCCTCCATCGCCACCGCCGCAGCCGCCGTCCAAGCTTCGAACTCTGACGAGCTCTCCTCTCTCTCTGCCGAAAACCTTGGAGCACAAGTGCACGGCCTCGTCCGCACCGCACGTGCCGTCTCCGCAGTTCGATTCCTTCAATTTTTCCACTTCCTTCTCTTTTCTTTCGCTTGATTCCAGTTTTCAGTTTTCATCGCGCGCCTCTTCATATTTTTTTCCCCAGGTAGCTTCTACCGTTGCTGACTACGAATTCTCGTTACGCGGCCTCCGAAAGGACTCCCATCAGTACCGTCACTCGATTTCCGAGGTTCTCCCTCCATCTTTGATATCTGAGAATGAATTAAGCTTTGTAACTGAATGATTTTCACTATGCGGACAAACTCTAGTTCTTAGAATTATGTTAGGACTTAGGCGGTGCTATTGTTTGTTATTATTAGCTTGCGTGATTTTAGGTTATAACTCTGTTTATTGTTTTCAGAATTTGTATTGGAAATGATGAAAACGAAATCATTTCACTAGTTCCTTCAAACTATCTTAAAAGCTGGAACAATAATAACATTGAAGATTTGAAGTTATATTCTTGCAATTGTCATTAAAAATGTTGATTGAGGCAATTGTCATTAAAAATGAAAACAGAAAATAAACAAAAGTCCTTTTTTTGACTTTTTGGGGCATAGGTTCATCTACGTTCTGCCAAGAGGTTGTTGAAGTTATGCGAAGTGAACAAAGGGTTTTATGTGAAGGCTGGGCAGTTTGTTGCTGCTCAGAGGGTGCTTCCGAAAGAGTACTCCTCAACTTTGTCTGCACTGCAGGACCAGGTTTGGCTCAAGACATGCTGTTTGATTCCAATTTTTTATCTTTTTGGTTGGCCGTCTTGCTAAGTTTGTATGTTATTTAAATGACTTAGGTTGCTCCTCTTCCTTTTAAAGTTATTCAGGGAGTGTTGAACGATAATTTGGGACCGGATTTCACTGAGATGTAAGTTTCTCTTACCAACTGAATTTGGTTTTGCAAACTGTTTAAACCTAACCAAGGTAAGGTGTTTACTGTTTAGTTTCTTGTAATCTTGTCGTGCTAGAGCCCTTTGCTAACATTGACGCTGCACAAGTAAGATTTATTGCTTGAAGTTGCCCTGCCTTCAAGATTCAAAATCCCCATGCTTGCTTTATTCTTTTTTCCATTAATTTTAAAGACTTAAAAACTCTAGTTGTCTTTTTATCGTTGTTCATTCGTTTGTTTTTTCATTAATATAATTTTGATATTTATGTGAACTTTTCAGGTTTGAGTCATTGGATGAAGAACCTATAGCTGCCGCATCTATTGCCCAAGTTCACCATGGGGTGCTGAAGAGTGGTCATGAAGTAGCAATCAAGGTGATTACTTGATAAAACATAAGATAACTTGGACATTGTGACAACTTATATGGTATATTTTGTTAATTTTATTACTTTGCTACCTTTTCTGCAAGAAGTAAATCTTTTGATCTGAGTATGTTGTTTCTCATCTGAAAAGTATGCCTATAGGTTGAACATGACATCATCATTTCAATATCTCCTTGGCTGGGTTTAATTTGTTTACACTGTGTGTTCATTATTCATCTCCATTTGAATAGCATGTTATAACCTGGCTTAATATCAAAGTGTGATTTAACTATTTGAGTCTAAAACACAATACGGATACCTATATATTGAGAGGCTGGAGAATACATGGAGATTTAGGAACCAACTTTGCATTAACTTCCCCTGACTTTTGGTGGTACTCTATTTTTATTTCTTTCTCTCTTTTTTCAACGTGTAAGAATGAATTCTTTTTGATAAAAGGAAGTATAATTAGAAGATATTGTTATCTCCCTAAAGTACTCATCGGATGTGGTTATATTACATGGACTGGAAAATGTTATAAGATTTATGCTTCTAAGTGAATATGTGATGCTACTTTATTTAATGCTTGCTCTAGATTGAAGTGACACTCAGAGAGTCAGAGAAATACTTCTTGAGTTGGAAATTCATTTTCTTCATTGTGAAATAGGTGCAATATCCTTGGGTACAGCAGCAGATGGCTTTTGACACAAGAACAATGTATTTCCTATCTAAAACTATTGCATGGGTATGCTCTGACTTTTGACAGCTATTATTTAATGAAAGATATTAAAGAATTTATGCAATTATGGTGCACTTTTAATTTTTTGTTTCTATATGTCTGGAATGATAATCATCAATAAAATGTCAATTGTTCAAAGGAAAACAACAATAAGAAAGAAAAAACGATGTTTCAAAGCAAAAGGAAAATGATTAATATATTATGATATGAGAGCTGAGTTTTCTCAATACGGTGATCCAAAGATTCATTATTGATCAATCAAGAACACTATCACCAGAATTTTAGTGATGAATTGAGGACTAGCTTGAATTTTTTTCCTGCATGGTTATGTCAATGGTTCTTTTTTCTTTTTTTCTTAAATAAAAAAAAGGATATGTTTTTTGGTTTGGTGACACCATAGCTAAGAAGTGATTTAGTCACTTCCAGAAAACTATGTCTTCTTATCTGTTAGAGTACTTATCGCATTGTAGAAAATAATTTCTTCTATATTGCTGATATTCTCTGGAAAGTTTGAACTCATACATAAGATAGTGTTTTGCATCATTCGTTGATAAGTCTTTTTTACCTTAGAAGTGTTAAACAGCATTAAACATGTTTTAGTAATAAGTAATAACTAATAATTATAAATTTGGAAATAGAATGTAAGATCAATGAACACACATTGAGTGTTCGGAAAAAAAAAAAACAATCTTTTTTTGAGAAGACGTTCTAAGTCTAACACAAAATGGGTTACAGTCTTTTGTTTAATACTTTAATACCTAACAAATTCTCCCTCCATTCACAACTATATGTCACTTTTAACATAAAAATATAAAAAACGTATTTTAAGAAATCACTAACTTCAACAATTTTAAAGTGTTACCACTAAGTTAACCTTGCCTTCTCCGTGTTTAAGTTAAATGCTTATTGTTCATATTGAGTGTATTATTATCAATGAACAAGGGTATAAGTGGAGAAAAGATACTAAAACATCTTTAAACTATCAATGACTTATAGTGTTGGATGGAGGGAGTATGAATTTTAAGTGAAAATTTGCTGAAAAGATTGATTATATATGAGTTCACTGAGTGCATTCAGCAGCAATACATTCCTTGTTTAAATTACTAACTAACAAGAATTTCTTGTTATAGCCTCAATTTAATGGCAATTATTTTCTCCCATTCCAAATAGTATGACGGCTTAATATTGCATAAATACACATATTCAGGACTTTATTCTCAAGTGTTAGAACTTTTCAGTTTTGTCAGAAAGATCCTAGTTAATGCTGGAGGGGGATATATTTGGCTGGAGAAAAATTCCATAGTCTTTGTCCTTTAGCAAAGGTACTGGATTGTTCTTCTGAGCTGATGCACTATCTCACCTTATTTTAGTATCCTACATAGATTTAGGAAGATTTCTATTCCTTTTTCAATACTCTTAGTTTTTTTTTTATAAAAAGAAAAACAAGAAAAGATAAAAACTTGGTAATTTATAATTTTGTCAAAATTAAAATATTTTCATAATTTCAATGTCTAATTGTTGGGTGAAGTTGAAATATGTGCAGTCCCTGTTCTCTATTCTTTTAGATTTTTAAACTAGTATTATCAAACTCACTGGTTTCTGTTTTTTGTTTACTTTATGATTGCTTTTCTTGGATGTAGCTATATCCACATTACAGGTTTGAGTGGCTACCTTTGGCATTTGCCGATTCCATGACTTCAGAACTTGGTCAGTAATAATTTGAAGTAAACATACCTGAGTATTCCATCAGTGTTTTTGTTACAATTATCCTTTATGTATGGCACAGACTTTTTTGATTAGAAATAGAGTTATAGAAAATATGATTTTTTCTAGACAGATATGAATTATATGCCTGTTAAAGTTATATGATAGATTAATAAACCTAAGAATACAGGTCATGTACACAGTAAAACTAAAACATGTGACATGAAATCAAGCAAGCAATTATTCGATTGAACTCAACACATTTAGTTCTTTGTTTGTATGTTTTATATTTACTTCTAGCAGCTTGTAAATTAGCCTTCTGAGTTACTGAATGAACAATACAAGTCCGGATTAATTCCATGCAGATTTTTTTCACGAGGCAAGGAATTCTGAGAGAGCAGCCAAAAACTTGAGAAACAACAAATTGGTCAGGGTTCCTCATGTATTCTGGGTATGATAGTCTTCATTATTTTCCTTTGAATGTTATACTTAGTATTTACTATAATACTCTTACCGACATAGTATCATTTTAATGCATTCAGGATTTGACAAGAAGGCAAGTCCTAACGATGCAGTTTTATACAGGACGAAAGGTATGTTCTGTATAATATCTTTGTTATCATTACCAAATTGCAGCGGACATTTTTTTTTCCTTGTGTATAACTGCATGATTTTTTTTTTTTTTTTTTTTTTTTGGCATTCGGCTCAGTTAACACAACCTTCTGCATTTCTCAATGAAATATTCTGTTAGTTAAAAGATGAGCCAAGCAAAGTCAGTTTTGCATTGTTCATTTGTAATGTTTTTCCAGTTTGTAGTAATTCTATTCTAGCTGTTATAAGCTTTGTATTTCTTTCTATTGGGTTCTATTAATAGGGTTCTTATTACAATTCAGATTGATGATTTGGACTTTCTGAACCAGATTGGGGTAGAACCAGAAAAGGTTGACATCACAATTCACAACTTTGGTGAACTCGTGTAAATTGTATTTTCCTGATCTTTACAGTGGATGCAATAAGCTTGATTGTAGTTACAATTTTTGCAGTCAGTTTGTTTTTGTGACACCCAATCTGATAAACATTGACTATGAAAATTTCATTTTGTCCTACTTTTGTAGTGCTCTATGTACTTACTTTCTTTAACTGATGCATTCTAAACCTGATACTGAAGGTAGCAAAAGCACTGATTGAACTATTTGCTGAAATGATATTTGTGCATGGTTATGTACATGCTGATCCACATCCTGGTAATATATTAGTTTCACCTCAAGGTTCCAATGGCTTCTCTTTGGGTATGTACCTGTGTATGGTCTAATTAAAATGTAGAAGATTGTAACAACTGAACTTGAATTTTGATCATTTCCCCTTTTTGGAACTTTTATATATGCAGTTCTTCTAGATCATGCAGTCTACAGGGAATTGGATGAGGAATTCAGAAAAGACTTTTGTCAGTTATGGGAAGCTTTGATTCTAAAAAACTTGGATGAAACATTGAGGCTTGGTGAACGATTTGGTGCTGGGAAGTATTCTAGATATTTGCCCGTCATTTTCACTGGTACAACTGTTGAAAGGTGATCTTTCTTAACATTCTATTTGATGATGCACATAAAATACTTTCAGTTTACTTGTTGAAGAGAGTTTATTTTGGGCCATAATTGTTTCAGATTCTCAAAATATGTGATTTTATAACTAAAATTTTTAATTCAACTGAGAATGGTTAAAAAAAAGATAAGGCTAATGTATATATTATCAAAGATAGGTTTATATGTTAAGCTACTCTTTTCAGCATTTAAGGAAAAATGTAAGCTAGAAAGGCGATTCTTCTGATATCTTGGTAAATTTTTTTTATTATAAATTATGCAAATATGAAAAAAAGGTGATTATTTTTAGTAATTGTGCCTCAATATTATGGTTTCTTTGCACTACAAAACATATGATGGACCATTTGCTTGAGTTGCAGCAAACATGCTTTTGGAATATCAACTGCAGAAAAGGAGACAATGAGAATCGAGTTGAAGTCTCTCTTATTTGATGACTTATCTTCATTTATGGAGACCCTGCCTCCAGATTTTATTGCAATAATGCGCATCGAGTAAGGAACAAACTCATCCTAGTTTCTTTGGGTGCAGAATTTGTTACTCAATGTGCCTAATAATTAATATATTTCCTCTTTTGTTCCAGCGGAATGATAAGATCTATCATTAGAAAGATGGGTGTGTCACGGGTCACTAGGTTGTTAACGTACACCAAATATGCAGTATATGGTCTTCTCTGTTCGAAGTTTGACATGGAATCATGTAAAAGTCCCACAAACTCTTGTAAGTTGGCTTCTCGTATCAAGTTTACATGAAAACTTTTCTTATTTCTTATTTGCTATCTACACAATGAACTTCTGTCAAAATATTTAGTACAGAGAAGAGAAGGCAGGGCTTGCAGAATGAATGTCCATCTTATTTTTCTTTTGAATGCTTTCAGACTTTGCAGTGGAAGTTGCTTTTCTCAGATTCATAGCAACGTTAAAGTATCTTCTCATACTAATAAAAGTTATTATTGGTGAGAATGATTTTTATGCAAATATTACCTCATCTTTTTTTATAAAGAAAATTTAAAATCTAATCAACTATTGTTTACTCTCTTTATTAGGGAGCATTGACAGTACCTCATGTCGCCAGAAGGTGAATAATGTTTTGAATTACATGTATAGTAAGATTAGTAGTGAGTTTTGGAGCATTTTGGTGCATCCTATTTTTCTTCTATTATGGATCCGTCCTAATTCATTATTTTAAGCTTTGAATTCTGTTGTCTTAAAACAAGGGGTGGTTGCAATTGTATGCTTGCTACACAGAATGTATAAGTATGTTCATTTCAGTTTCTAATTTAATTATAAGAAGTCAGAGACAACAAGTATCACGAGATTTTCTAGAATTTTCTAAAACTAAAAACAAAAGAAATCTTTTGGAAATTTGTTAAGAAGTCTACTTTGAATTTCATAAATAATCATCATCATTTATACTCTTTTGGTCTCTTATGGTTATATAGATAGATGTTTTCATCTATATTGTTACAAACAAAATTTAGTGGCAACATGACAAATTTAAAGCTTCTATGATATTCATTTATTATAACATTATTATATTTGGCTCTTTTCTTTTATATATATATATCATAATAGATAGATAATAGATGTGTAAACGAAACAAAAGCACGCCGTTAAGATTAAGAAACTCTTTAAAATAATAATGTAAAAAATAAAAATTTAAGTTAGAGATAAGGATAAAGATAAAAATTAAAAAAATAAATTTTTTTATAATCATATCTAAGCATTTAGCTGTTTCAATTCACTTTTTTAGTTGTCACATTAACAATTAAGCTTTTTAAGTTTCCTAATTATATATCATTAAGATAAGATTAAGACTAAGAATAAAATAAAAATAAAATAAGATAAAATTAAGATAATATATTTATTAAATAGTAAAATAATAACATAACAAAGTTCTTTGCTTGACTTAAGAACTAATGATAAGCCTCTTACGGACGGATAAGTCTTGGTTTAGATTGGTTTTTTTTTTTTTTTTAAATATTTTTCATAAAATTTGAATCATAGGTGCGTTTTAAAAATATTTTTTTTATTGAAAAAAAAATATTTTTTATTAATAAATTTTTTTAAAATTTAAAAATATAATTCTTTTTCTTCAAAATCCAATCCAAACTTATCCAATATGAGCCGCAATAGGAATGGAAACGAGGGATGAAGGAATCATCATAAAATTGGAACAAGAAACACTCAAGCATCGTGGTTGCTAGTAGCTACATTCATCACATTTCATTCTGTGTCGATTCAATTTAAAGTTTTGAAGAGAAGATGTTGATGAAAAGGTGCGCCTACTTCCATTCCACTTTCCTTCTTCGTTTCTTTCCCTCTCTTCCTTTCAGGCTTTTTTCCCATTCTCCGTTCCCTGTTGCTCTTAACAATAACAATCATACCAATGTTGATGATGCTGTTGCCTCTTTCATTACCCTTCTCAATAACCCTAATCCTCCCTCCCAAGTTCAATTTGGTCAGATTTTAGGGTCTCTTGTTAAGATCAAACAATACCCCACTGCTGTTTCGCTTTTTCAACAAATGGATCTTAGGGGTATCACTCCTGACTTGGTTACTCTGAACATCTTTATCAATTGTTTCTGCCATTTGGGTCTCCTGAATTCTGCTCTGGCTAAGATTATCAAGTTGGGTCATGACTTGAATGTCATAACATTGAAAACCATAATGAAAGGGTTCTGTATCAACAACAAGGTTAGGGAAGCTCTGGAATTTCACGATAAGGTAAGAGCTCTTGGATTTCACCTTGATGAGGTCACTTATGCAATCTTAATTAATGGGATTTGTAAGATAGGACAGACAAGGGCAGCCATTGAATTGCTTCACAGGCTAGAGAAGCAACCTGTTAAGCCCAACGTAGTAATGTACAGTACTGTCATTGATGGGCTATGTAAAGATGGGCTTGTAACTGAGGCTAAGAACTTGTTTTCCAAGATGATCACATTGGGATTATCTCCTAATTTTGTCTCGTATAGTTCCCTTATTCATCGTTTTTGTTGTGCGAGTCAATTAGAAGAAGCTACACAACTGTTGAATGAAATGGTCAAAAGCAACATCAAGCCAAACATGTATACCTTTAATATATTAATTGATGCTTTATGTAAAGAAGGAAGAGCTGGAGAAGCCCAAAAGATGTTTGATATGTTGTTGGAAAGGGGCCATAAATCTGATGTTGTCACTTACAGTGCTTTAATTGGTGGTTATTTTCTAATGAATAAAGTCAATGAGGCAGCAAAGTTGTTTGACAGCATGATCAAAGCAGGTTTGTTGCCTGATGTTTACAGTTATAGCATCATGATTAATGGATATTGCAAGAACAAGATGGTGGATCAAGCAATCACTCTCTTTAAGGAGATGCGTCACAAAAGTTTAGTTCCCAATACTGTAACTTACAATACTCTTATTGATGGATTATGCAAATCAGGGAGAATTTCATGTGCACAGGATCTTCTTGATGAAATGCACAAAAGTGGACAACCCCCTAATTTAATCACTTTCAGTATATTGTTAGATGCTTTATGCAAAATCCAACATCTTGATGAAGCAATTGCACTATTTAAGAAATTATTGACAAAGGATATCGGCCAAATGTGTACATGTGCAATATTCTTTTGAATGGTTTGTGCAAATGTGGAAGATTAAGGGCTGCAAGAGAGTTCTTTCAGCATATTTTGATCAACAATCATTGTTTAGATGTTGTGACCTATAATACTATGATAAATGGGCTTTGTAAAGAGGGATTGATTGACGAAGCAATGACCATATTTTCTAAAATGAAAGGAAATGGTTGTCATCCAAATGCTGTAACTTATGAAATAATTATTCGAGCTCGTCTTGCTAGAGATGAGAATGAGCAAGCAGTACAGCTTCTTCGTGAAATGATCAGTAAAGGTCTACTAATGAGGAGTAATAATGAGGTGAGATCAATTATTTCCAAATTTTAGTGTTAGAGTAAGAAATGACATCGAATACATGATACTCACTGCTTTTGATATGCTTTGGTTATTTCTTATATATATATATATATATATATATGAGTGTATTTAATTTGACATTGTAGTGCTGGAATTGGTTAATTCACATGACAATATATATACATAAAGATGAGTTTTTTTGAGATGAAGATAATCTGTATTGGTGATAGGTGGTTTTGGGATGTACTAGATTTATGCATGCTGACTGTTTGATTTGTTTCTCCAATCTGCAAACATAAAGCTTTTCATCTTTTTTTTGTCTTATTACTGTATATATAATTCTAGTGCTCCTTCTAACTATATTTTTGGTTCATGTTTTATTTAGGATTCCGAATTCATGACTCCATGTGAGGTGGGACGGATTCTTGATTGGGAATCCTGCTCTTCTAACCAGAAAACAAGTGTCAAGTGATGTGTGGATGATATCTTGTATTTCCATGTCCTTAGGTTGATAAGGATAAAGATTCTTCAATAATTTGATATTGGAAGTTGCTATTTCTTGAGTTTCATTAATCTTAATCTTCAGTTCTTCACCTCTATAAATCTCACAGCAAGTAGTTTTCTTGTTCCATCAGGTAATGTTGAAGTTTGAAGCTTGTAGCTTCATTCGTTTCAACTTCAAACACCACATTACTTCCCTTAATCACTTATATAACAACATTCTAGGATTCACTTCCTTGCTGCCACTAAACCTATAAAATTTTTCTTTTGCACGTGGTAGTAGCTAGTGACCTTTCATGGCTTCCAAGCAAGAACAAACATTCCCATTTAGTTATGGCTGAAGCAAGTAAAGATTTTATAGAAACACTGTTTAGTTTCCTCACTCTTCCACTGGGAACTATCGTTAGGCTTCTGTTCAAGAATCAGCAGAACGGCCATCAAGAAGCCGAGGTTGGCTGCATCAACAATCTATACTAGTGTGGAAAATTTCAGTGTTGATGTTTTCTGGAACCCCACATGCAAGCAAATGCTGCTTTGACCACGGAACACTTATGATGATCTTTCTTAAGTACTTGATTTTTGCTGATTTAAAAGTGATTCAAAGCTCTCCTAGAACTGTTGCCAAGGAACTTCTCCAACTTGGCTACAAAGATTTCAACAATTTGACAGAACTTTATAGAAATGTTGGTTTAAAGCAGGTAAAATCATATTTCATCCATAAAATGTTCCTCACCCCATTTGTATTCTCTAACCAAAGACATATATGTAAGACTCAATTTTGTGTAGAAAGTTCATATAAATTTTGGCATTGTCTTTGAAAATAGTCTCTCTAAGGGGATGTCCACTTTCTCACCAGAAATTGGACAACCTAACACCCACCATAAGAATCATTATACAAACATTAAGGTAACTGTGAGCAAATCCAAGAAGAAAATACTCCATGCTGAAGCCGGGGAGGATTTTGTTGATTATCTGTTAAGCTTCCTCACAGCACCACTTGGATCTGTTCTAAAGCTTTTGGGAAGCATGGACAACTTGTACAAAAGTGTCAAGGACCTCAATTCATCGTGGTTCTTCACAATGGCTGGAAGAAATCCCTAGCTAGATCCAGAAGTAGCACCCCAGTTCTCTTTTAAGCTTTTGCTGCTGATAAACCTTCATAATCAAACCTTTTATACTTACAAGTTTGACACTACTTCCGGAGTAGTGATCTCAATGATGCCAATAATCTCACCTATGGAGAACAAGGCTGATCTTTATGAATCAAGATCCCCTGATGGCCAGAAAGAAGTAGGGTTTGTGAGGAGGCAATCATTCTTTGTTGTGTGGGATGATCTGCATTTGACAGCAATGGTTAATGCTTCCAGCATTTCATTGATGCAAAAGATGAATGTTCCGTTGGATGATTTGGAGGAACATGTCATCAGCATTGGGACTGCAGAGTTAATAATCAAATAATCCATTCTTGAATAACTTTACCTTCAAAGTTTCTTAGCTGCTCGGAAGAAAAACAAAAGAAAATTTGTGCTCAATTCTTCTAATTTAATTAACTAATTTAAAATGGATGTATGTGTACATGTTCAGGCACTAAACCTGTTGGGAGCCAATGCTGCATTGACAGAAGGCCTATTCTACCTCTTGGAGAAGTCAAATTAAGATGCTAAAGCTTGAAACTTTCTCTAGTTGGTGATATGAAGCTGAATGATGGAGCAATGCCGAGATATTTCTGTTTCTGAAATTCTCTGCTAACAAATGAACATGGTATATTTTAGTATTATTTTGATTCTTGGTTACGTTAACGTTGTTCTATTGTGTAAGTGTTGATATATATCATATATGTTTATGGGGGCTTGCTAAGGTGAGGTGGAAAATGGTGAATAGAATGAAGAGAAAGTAAATTTTATGGATCAAAATAATTGAATGTCTTGTTCAATTTCTAAATCCACACACAATCCAATAACCAATCTTTCTTCTCTTCGTACTCTTCACATTTTTTCCTTTTCACCAATGAATAATCCTTTATGTCATTCAAATAAAGGCTATTACGACAATACAATCTTCAACGCTTCAAGCTGAATATTACTCTTACTCACTTACTTAGTATAGGGTATTAATTTACCTTTCATTTATTAAATACGCATAATATTATTAAGAATTAATTTACGTGTATCACTGTATATTTTCATAAATTTATTATCTTTTTCTTTTATTTTGATTTCTATGTTGAGGTACACTATTTTTGTGCTATACATAACTTTTTTGTGATATCTTATATTGTATTCATTTATTTTGTGAATTTTTCAAAGTTGATATTTACATTTCCCATGTTGTAAATAAGATATATGCAGGTGTATAGTAATACATGTAATATTATTATATAGAAAAATATAAGTAATTAATAATTTTTTAACCAACAAATCAGCCAACAAAAAATAAAATATCCAAAACCACTATTTATAGAACATCCATAATAGAAGTCATAGAATATTCGAAACCTAAAGCAATCTTAGCCAACTTTATATTTTTTGAGAAACAAAACATCCCAACCCTAAAAAGTAAAAACAGAACATCTGAAACCTAAAGAAATAGAACATCCAATTTAAATTGTTTGTTGATATTGACTAAATTTTTATTGGTTATCTAACATGATTGTTACTATATTATTAAATCTGAAATTAGTCAAAATAATAAATAAAAAACTATACATATGCAATGCGCAATTTATACTTTTAATTATACTCTTATTAGTTATTACTCAAGTTTTGTATAGCTTAATTTAATTTTTTTGGTAAAGTATATTTTTATTTCTGAAATTTGTGAAAAATTTTAAAATATCCTGTTAGTTCCTCACCCATCCAAACTTGTATGGCTCCCATTTCATCGGTAGCATAACCCCCCACTACAAACAGATCCTTCTCTTCATTGTATTGAAAACAATGCCACCAAAGTGGCTCCATTTTTGCACCTCTCCATTGTTTCTGAGGACGAGCCTTTAATCTTTTAGTTCTATCAGCATACCATTGTTTGACAAGGTAATTGATTTGTTCCCAAGCTCCCTCCCACCCAACTATTTTGTTCTAAAAAATAACAGAATTTTTGCACTTCCACACCGTCAACAGTGTTGCCAACAGCACCATTATCCATTTAACTTTTTTTTTCTATCAACCTTTTGTTCAATCCAACAATCAAACCAGCATCTTACATTCTCACAACTTACTCAATTTATCCCTCCCCAAATCACAGCGAACCACTAGAGTTTTGAAGTGAAGGAACAGTGAATAAAGAGATGATTTATCGTTTCAAACGCCTGACCACAAAGAACGCAAGCTTCCTCTCCTTGTCTTATAATTCCTTTTTTGATCAACAAGTCTTTGGTGCTTAATCCGCCCGTTATCACGAACCACGCAAGCATCTCAAACCTTGGTGGTACAATTCCGCTCCATAAATTATCGTATAAATGCTTCATCAGCGGCGATCCTAACTCCAATTCTGTAACAGTTCTCACGAACGATTTAACAGTAAATCTGCCTTCTGGATCATACACCCATTTTATTTTGTCCTAAGTACCTGCAGATAGGGAAACAGATTCTAACAATGTATGTAGCTCACTTACTTGTGTTCTCTCACACTCAAAAAAGCCCATTCACCATTAAAGGTTCTAGGCTTCAGCAGTTCCTACCCAAACCCAATAGCTCAATGGAGCAATTTGGGAGTTTCCCATTTTTATTCTATTTTCTTTCTGATTTCGACTTTGTATTATTTTCATATTAATGAAATGAATAACTTTACCTTTGATAAAAAAAAATTAATTAATTATTACAACACAATAGCCAAATATGCTAAGGTAGTACATTTTAATGTCAATATGTTTATATCTTTTTATTGTGCCAATATTAAGAAAAATAATTTATATTGGTTATATTAGTAAAAATACATATACATATTTAATTTATTAAATAATTCTTTGACATAATAATTAATAACACAAATTATATTATATAATTATTATATCAAATCAATTGTAATTATTATCATTAAATTATTCTATATAACATGAAGAATTATAGCGCCTAGAATGTTATATGGTGCGTTCTGATGCCAATTTAACTTCCTCTTTTTTCTGCATCGTATTTTAGAAACGTGTTTAAATTGAATCATATGTAAAATCAACATTTAATACATAATTATTAATATATTATTCTATTAACAGACGCTAAGGACCCATTGGTTGACGAGATAATTATTATGAGATTGGGGTATGTGCAGGAATTAATTGTTGGAGGCGCCATTAACCGAGGTGAAGAGGAAAAATCATTTTCTGATTTAATAGGGTCGAAGGAGGTGAAGGAACATTGTTATATTAGGAGTGTGAGAAGTGGGTTGGTGGACTTTGACCCAGTTGTATTGGAGGCCCAAATTGCATGTAACACAGTGCAAAACTCTATTGTTCCATTTGCTCCTGAAAATGGGCCTCACAAACTAATAACGGAGCCCATTAGATCACCGGATCGGGTTTCAGTCTCTACTGACTCGTGCCCATATCCACCGGGTTTCGGGCTGGATGAGTTGGGTACCTACCTCCATGATAAAATTAGGGCTGAGAACTCTGTTGAATTTGTGAGAGACACACCCCCTTGTGAGAACAACGGCTGAGAACTCTAAGAATTTTGGAAGAGAGACACCAAATGTTGTACCACCAATTATAGATCAGAATCATGTCGTTCCTTAGCTGAACCTCAATCTGGCGATGTTTTGGCAACGCCATCACTGTAAGTGATTATTGCTAGAGAGGAGCAAGGGAGGATGAACCTCGAGGCTGGGTCGTGGGGTGTTGTTGGCATTGTGGGTGATAACCATCCGACTGAGTCTCCTTCATTCTCGCAGGAAGTTGATTATTGGGAAGGGGAGAGTGATAAAACGCGGTATATCATCAATAAGGACAGGGGGGTGTTCGAATGGGATGAAGAAGTGGATTATGGGTTAGAAAATTTTTTTGGTCAGGAGAAAACTTCCAACACAGGGTGCGACGATGCTGTGAATGTGGGTGACATAGATGGAAACAAAAATTGCCATGACCCATTGAATGACGAAGAATCGGATATTGGTAGCTCATGGGATAATGAGGATGTGATAGAAGCCTTTGAAGCAGAAAAACTGTGAGATAGGAGTGGGCTTTTCTTTGGCAGCAGTGAGGAAGAAGAGGTGTTGAATAGGCTATCTGACAGGAAGGGTGAAAAACGGAAACAGAAGAGGCAGCGCCTAGGACGAAACCCCCCAACATTTAAGGTCGGACCTTGGCCACCTGTGCTCTGTGGGCAGGTAACAAAAATAATTTTAGATGAATCTCTTATTCTGGAATGTTAGAGAGGTCGAAAGTTTGTGTAAGATAGAAATGGTGAAAAATGGTTAGGGGACATAATATGGATTTAATAGGTGCAGTGGAGATAAAGAAAGAAACATTTGATGCTAATGGTATATACAGCCTGTATGGTGTAATGTACCAAGTGGGTGGGGATTGAATTGGACCTGGCCAGGGAATTCAAAGAGTTGCTTTGAGTGTTGGATGGGGTTAAAAATGAATAAAAAATGCAGAGGAGCTGGGAGATATCTTTCTTTGCTGTTTATGGATAATATGAAATTTGAGAAATGAGGTTATATTTAAGTGCAAGTGCCCTTCCATAGAGAATGCAATGAGCAATGTGATTATAGCTCATAACCAATGGTCTAGTAAGTGGAATAATATGTTGAAAGAGCATGTCAGATGAACTATATTTCTGAAGAGTAGACCAAAATGCTGAATACAGCGGCTAAAGAATTGATGAGTACCAGTGTTACTGTGTAGTCCAATTATCGCATAGCTTGGGGTACTGAGGCATTAATATTTTGATATTGAAGATAATGTGCAAATGGAATACACGCTAGCTTCTGTTAGATCTGAGCTCTGGTTTATTATTGGAGGACAAGATCGTGAAAGAATAGATGGAGATGTCTCAAGAAAGGCTTGATGTTAGATTTTAGAATTGGTGAAATTATTGGAGTATCCTAGTTGTTTTAACTTTTTGATTTTGATGTTGTTATTTATTTATTATCTAAATTTGATGATGTACTCTCTTGTACTCTTTAAGACTTTGTTGAGGTTTGAACCTTTCAACCCCTTTTTAGGTTTTTGGTGAGTGATTGAAGATCAAAAAAAAAAAAAATTAACAGGTGATTACATAAGATAATTTAGAAAAGTATCATGTATTAAAATCTATTAACATTTAATTAGTAATTATGTTGAGATTTTTAAAAAATATATTCTCATTAATTGATTTTAATTCTAATTTATTAATAATTATACTAAACGAAAATCGTAGAAATTGTACTACAACCATATATAGTAATTATTTAATTAGGAACGTAGTTTATACCAAAGGTTTAGTTAACATTATAAATTTACTATTAGTATAAAATTTTAATTTTTTAAAATAATTACAAAATAAATACATTAAAGAAATTAAATATTTTGTATTTTCAATATTTTTTATCAGTTTATAATCTTAACATATATTTTTAGGGCACAAAATAGATTAGCCCTTATGTTAGTTATGTTAATTTAAATACAAATAAATTTCTAATTTTAGAAAAAAATAAAATTATTATTTATTAAATGATCCATTATTTTCTCAAAAAAAATGATCCATTGAAAAAGTAATTAATTATATAAATAATTTATATTATAGAATAATTAAATCAAATCAATTGTAATTAATTAATTATTAAAATGCATAATAGTCCGATATGCTAACTTGTGTATTGGTATTAATATGTCTACACCATATTTTAGGAAAGTATTTCAAATAAAATTTAACGCAAATTAATAATTTTTATTAAATTTAACGAAATTTTATGAAAGAAATTTATATTAATTATATTAATTGAAATACATATAAATATTTATTAAATTATTCTTTGAGAAAGTAATTAATCACATAAATCATTCATACTATATATATTATATCAATTCAACTGTAATTAATTAATGATGAATACATAGTAGTCACACAGTGACATAATGAATTTTGGTGTCAATCTTCATAAATCTCTGATTTAAATATTATTTATAGGAAAGTATATTATTCATTAAAAAATTATAAATTGTATTTTTTTTAATAATTACAATATTTTTTCTCTCATATATTAAACATTATATAAAGATTATTTCATTTGCAGCTAATAAGTTTCTATTATAGAGCAAGTGACTTTCGTTTATTTTTTCTTCTATTTGAATTATTTCTCATAAGAATAACGTATATTTTGTTTTATAGATATATATTTGTAGACCTAAAAAGATAATAATAATTTTAACAATGCTATTGTATTTTTAATATGATAACTTTTTTACTTCATATTTTTAGAAGATAATTCTGATATGATTAATTTTGATGATATAACTAAAATATTAAATGTAAAATCGATATGATTATATAACATTTATATTTAAAAAAAATTATGCTACACTTAAATTAAAAAAAATTAAACTTTTAAAATATATAAAAAATAAATATTTTTCATGCATCGTACATATACATACACTACTATAATTTTAAAGGAAAAAATTTATTGAGAAAGAATCCTCTAATGTTGAAAGTTATTTCCACGACGTGATCTGGTTAATTAGGAAACAAAAATAGTCAACAAGAACTCCAAATTAATTAAAAAAATAATAATAATAAACAAAAACCAACACAAAAGAGGTGTCTCCATCCACTTTCCTCCAAGGATTGGTTGAAACTTGAAACTTGAAATTAAAGGTCATAGATGGTTTATGCGCAGCATGTATAATTTGGATGTTGCCCATAGTTTACAACATTAATGTCATGCCTCTGAAAAGTTATTCAGTGCACCTAATCGATATCATATTAATTGCAATTTCAATGGTTCCTGCATCGATGTATCTTACAACAAATAAAAGAATTAGTTTCCTGTATTTCTCATAAATTTTTTTTTAAAAAAATGTTCTTTCTTTGCAGTTTTGCTAAGAATTAATTAATGAGAATGGAATTTATGCTTTATCGCACTTCTTTTTTATGGAATCATATGCAAAACTTTTAATTTGGACATTAAATTACAGTAACTCTCTATATATATGGATTTATATATTTATTTTAATAAAAATAATTTTTATTTTTTTATTATAATTTAAATTTTTATATTAAATTTGATTATTTCTATATTTAAAATTTTCATATTAAACTTTATTATTTTTATACATGATGCTTAAATGTATTAAGTAATGTGAAAGCACATAAATAAATACATCAATACATGGACCACCGAAAGTCCAGAACTTATTCAAAATTTATCCTTTTCCGACTTAATATAAACTCAAAAATATGATTTGTTGTCTCCTTGTTGTTGTTGACTTTGATATTCTTTCTTGGGTACAATGTAGTTACTTTATTTTTTATGTAATTGCTAATTACTTATGTTTATTTCTAGAATTTAATTAATACATACGGTTATAATATATAATAAAATTATAAATTAAGAAAATTTTTATTAAAAATATAAAATATTTAAATTTTTAATATATTTATTTGATATTCATTAAATATATATATTTAAAATCTTTTATTAATAATAAATTTATCATGTACTATTAGAATTCATATTAGCTAAATTCTTATTTTTAATGTAAGTACCTACTACCTACCTAGCACTTGTTTATCTAATATTTAAAATTATAAATATACGCATCTTCCTATGTTTTAAATATCTTAATAATTAATGCACCTCACAATGTTTTAGTTAGATGAATCATTTAAAATAATATAATAATAGTGGTCATGAATAATTAAACTATTAAAGCACTTCTTATTTATTTATATTAAGAGTTTATATTAAAAAAAAAAGTTTACTCTTTATTCTTTGCTCGTTAAGGAGTTGATTGGTCACAAATATATTAAAAAGAGCACCCAAAAAAGTAACTAATATATATTTATATAAATTTAATCATTTTTATCTCTGTATTTTATATGATTTTCAATATATATATATATATATATATTTTTGCATACTAATATTTGTACATTATTTCTATAAGCTACCACTAAGTAATTAAATTAAGAGAGAGTCTTGATAGCAATATTAGGATGATAATAGGGAGTCGATATCATTTTTTCTTTTTTTTATCTTTTTTCTTTTACCACCTATTATTTTTCACGTTGGTTAAGTAGCATTACTCTAAATTAATTATTTTTGTTCGTAAAACTATGCCAAAATAAATATTTTTAGTAATAATTGATCTCCTTTATCTATCATTTAATTTTAGAATATCACTGATTGACTTCCATTTTATATATTTAATAAATAATAAGTAATAACTTGTCACTTAGTTTATTCTTAAGCAAGATGTTTAGAGTGGAATCCTATCTTAAAGATGTGAAACATCCCATAACAACCATGTTTGACGGTAAACAAAAAATAATTAATTAATAATATATGGCATGCCACAAACAATAGTCATATTTTATTTGAAAAATATGGTATTGAATAATGTTGAAACCCCAATCAACGGCAACCATAGAAAAGTGAAATGTCAGTCTGTTTATAATTTTCCTTCAACCGCGTTTGGTTAGTTTCTAGAATGGGAACGCGTAGTAGCATCTTAATTTTAATTTTCTTTGGACCCGAATACTCTTATTATTTGATTTGATTATTAGTTTTCCAATGAAATTCCTTCCATACAGATGGCTTCACAACCATGCATCCATCACCACTCCTATTTATACTCTTCTCAACACAATCAATCCCAACTTAATTACTTCATCATTCTTTCTTAATCACATTACTATTTCGCTCTCGCTCTCTCTTTATAATGGTTCTTTCTGAAACCGCTACCGGCAGCGATGTCTCCGTCCACTCTACGTTCGCCTCGCGCTACGTCCGCGCCTCCCTTCCCAGGTAATATACGTATGTATTTGTGTATATATACATGTATTTTGTTGCGAATTGAATGAATGATTTGATAATTGATATTTTGGGAATGAATGAATTGGCATTGCATAACTTATCAGGTTTAGGATGCCGGAGAATTCAATACCAAAGGAAGCAGCGTATCAGATAATAAACGATGAGCTGATGCTGGACGGGAATCCAAGGCTGAATCTGGCGTCGTTCGTAACGACATGGATGGAGCCTGAATGTGACAAGCTCATCATGGCTGCCATTAACAAGAACTACGTTGATATGGACGAGTACCCTGTCACCACTGAGCTCCAGGTATCTTTTTCTTTTTTATTACCTCAATTTAATTACAATGTCAAAGGTGCTGGGGATCGGAATTATTGTTAGGAAAGATTTAGAATTATTAATGGTAGAACATGAATTTATAAATTTTACTTTCTTGAAAGTGGTGGTCCATGGGCATCATGCTTCTTAGAAAACAACTGAAAAAGTCGTGTATAGCGCCGTGGTATCTGGAAATTCATTGATCATTTTTTGTCAATTTTTTTTTTTCAATTGCCGATGAAATTTTATCATACTTAAGTTTTATCATGTTACTTTATTATTAGAATGTCACGCTTATATTTTAATGTTTTATGTTAGCATTATTATTATTATTATGTTAATAAAAGTTGAATAGACTAAAACATTCACAATTTATAAAATTTTAAAGACTAATTTAGTTATTTTTAAAAATTGTAGATTTTTTTTTGGACATGGAAAATTATAGATTAGTTTAACGTGTGCTGGGAAATTCATTACTGTTGTGAATTATTCGGCGCCATCGGTTACTGTGCGTTATTATTTGCACAGTAACCCAAATCAATCATGGCCGTCTATTCCTAATCAAGTTATTATGTTGCATAGTAAATGAATCATAACAATTTATTCATTTTTATGTAATAGTAAATCTTTTACTATAAATAGGGTTATGATTTCATAAATTTTTAATATCCAGAAATCAATAAGAATTTCATTACATTTTTCTCTCTAGCTTTCTCTCTTCTTTTCTTTATATTCTCTCTTTTATAGCTTTAGTTCTACTATAGCTTCGACCATAGCTTTAGTTTTATAACACGTTATCAGCACAAGGCTCTGATCAATTGGTTTTGAAGCAAGAAGCTTTTATCAATTTACTTTGAAGACGTAAGATAAATGGCAAGAACATACAATGACAACATTTGCCTTGCGGATAGTGGAAGTTCGCATACCATTCTTAAAAGTAAAATTTATTTTACTGATTTTACAACAAAAGAAGAATGTGTGAAAACAATCATTGGTTCAGCCAATGTGATTGAAGGCTCCGGAAGAGCTGTGGTTTTGTTTCCCGAAAGAACAAAATTCACCATAAATAATGCACTATTATCTACCAAGTCTCCAAGAAACTTATTGAGTTTTAAAGATATTTGTCGAAATGGATATCATATTGAGACAGTAAATGAGGGTAAAAATGAGTACCTCTATTACCAGATGTGATTCAAATAAGAAAGCAATATTGGAAAAATTACCTATGCTTTCTTCTGGTATATATTATACTCATTAGTGCAATTGAATCACATGCTATAGTAAACCAGAAGTTTATTAACCATTTGGCATGACCGATTAGCTCATCCTGGAGCAACAATGATGCGAAGAATCATTGAAAACTCATAAGGACATTCATTGAAGAACCAGAAGATTCTTCAGTCTAGTGAGTTATGTTGTGCTGCATGTTCTAAGGGAAAATTAATTACAAGGCCACCACCAGTAAAGATTAGATTTGAGTCCCCTAAATTCTTAGAACGAATTCAAGGTGATATATGTGGACCAATTCATCCACCATGTGGATCTTTTAGATATTTTACGGTCTTGATAGACGCATCTTCTAGATGATCTCATGTGTACTTATTATCATCTCGCAACCTGGCGTTTGCGAGATTACTTGCGCAAGTAATAAAGTTGAAAGCACAATTTCCAGAAAAACCAATCAAAACAATTCGTCTTGATAATGCTGGTGAATTTACTTCCCAAGCATTTGATGCCTATTGTATGGCCACAAGCATAAGTGTTGAACATCAAGTGGCTCATGTTCATACACAAAATGGGCTAGCTGAATCACTTATCAAACGCCTCCAGTTAATTGCTAGACCCTTAATTATGAGAACAAAACTCCCAATCTCTGCTTGGGGGCATGCCATCTTGCATGCAGCAGCACTTGTTTGTTTAAGGCCAACGAGTTAGCATCGATTCTCTCCTATGCAATTGGCTTTTGGCCAACAGCCAAATATATCCCATTTAAGAGTATTTGGATGTGCGATTTATGTCCCAATTGCTCCACCAAATCGCACCAAAATGGGACCCCAAAGAAAATTGGGGATCTATGTTGGATATGATTCTCCTTCGATAGTAAAGTATCTTGAGATACAAACAGGAGATGTATTTAAAGCTCGATTTTCAGATTGTCACTTTAATGAGATAATGTTTCCAACATTAGGGGGAGAGAATAAACAGCTGGTAAAAGAGCTAAATTGGAATGCATCATCATTGATACATTTGGATCCTCGATCAAGGCAATGTGAACTGTAAGTTCAAAAGATTATACATTTGCAGAAAATTGCAAATGAATTGCCTGATGCATTTTCCGATACAAAAAGGATAACCAAATCCTATATTCCAGCTGAAAATGCCCC
>JASCZI010211530.1:98080-112693 GCA_036250425.1 Stylosanthes scabra
AGTGTAATAGGAGAATTATGTATTCTATATATGGATAAAATATGTACATGAGTTACAATCTAAACTATATGCATGGGTTATTGCAGAACCGGTGTGTGAACATGATAGCACATCTATTCAATGCACCACTTGAAGATGGAGAGCCAGCAGTTGGGGTTGGAACAGTTGGGTCCTCAGAGGCCATAATGTTGGCTGGTTTGGCATTCAAACGAAAGTGGCAGAACAGAAGGAAGGAACAGGGCTTGCCTTATGACAAACCCAACATTGTCACTGGTGCCAATGTTCAGGTTTGTTGGGAGAAATTCGCCAGGTATTTCGAGGTCGAACTCAAAGAGGTCAAGCTTCGTGATGATTACTATGTCATGGACCCCGAGTTGGCCGTCGACATGGTCGACGAGAACACCATTTGTGTTGCTGCTATCCTTGGTTCCACTCTCAATGGAGAGTTTGAAGATGTCAAGCACCTTAATGACCTCCTTGAACAAAAGAATAAGGAAACAGGGTTGGTTTGTGTTTTCATTTTCAGTGTTTTCTGTTTTTTGTTTTCAACTGATGCATGACAGTGAAATTGATGCTATAAATGTATGTTTGTTAGATGGGAGACTCCAATTCACGTGGATGCAGCAAGTGGGGGATTCATAGCACCATTTCTATATCCAGATCTTGAATGGGATTTTAGGTTGCCATTGGTGAAGAGCATTAATGTTAGTGGGCACAAGTATGGTCTTGTCTATGCTGGCATTGGTTGGTCCATTTGGAGAAGCAAAGAAGACCTTCCTGAGGAACTCATCTTCCATATTAACTATCTTGGTGCTGATCAACCCACTTTTACTCTCAACTTCTCCAAAGGTATGCATAATATTAATAACTACTTTCACTCTAATTCTTCTCTTTCCCTATTATTCATGAAATCTGCTATTTGATTCATGCAGGTTCTAGCCAGGTTATTGCTCAGTATTACCAGCTAATTCGTTTGGGTTTTGAGGTACTAACAAATCTATTTACTATTCATGCCCTCTTAATTCTCCTACACTCCAAAGTTAATGAATAATATTAGAATAGTAATAATCCACTAATGCTTCAACTTGAACTTGATTTTAAACTAAGAAAATAAGGGTGTATTCACCTTTGTATTTTCCACTGCCCTTCTTTCTTAAGAAACAAGTTACACTTTTGGTAAAATTTGAGTGTTTTATAACATAAACTTTTAGCTAGATACCAATTTTACATTTTTTTTTTAATGAATGTTAATAACACAACTAAATGCATTGCCTTAATTGTATTTTCAGGGATATAAAAATGTCATGGAAAATTGTAGAGATAACATGATAGTACTCAAGGAGGGTCTTGAGAAAACAGATCGCTTTAAAATTGTATCCAAAGACAACGGTGTGCCGTTGGTGGCCTTCACACTCAAGGACAATAGCCACTTCAACGAGTTCCAAGTCTCGGACTTCTTGCGTCGCTTTGGTTGGATAGTGCCGGCATACACCATGCCTCCAGACGCGCAGCACGTAACTGTGCTGCGTGTTGTCATCAGGGAGGACTTCTCGCGCACCCTAGCGGAGCGCCTTGTTCTCGATATCCAGAAAGTGTTGCATGAGCTGGAAATGCTTCCTGCAAGGGTAGTGTCCAACACCACTGTAAATGCTGATGGAGAAGTATTGAACAACAATGTGAAAGTCAAGAAGAGTGAATTGGAAACACAAAGGGAAATCACCATGGTTTGGAAGAAGTTTGTGATGGAGAGGAAGAAGATGAATGAGAAGATGAATGGTGTTTGTTAGAGCTAGCTAGCTTTCATTTTATTTAGATACTTAATTATGATTTATGATGGAAGTTTGAGTCTCTGCAATGTTTTTGTTGAACTCATAAATTAAAATTAGAGAGATGCATGTTTGAAGGAAACCTCTCCATGTGTGTTTAAAATGTATCATGGATTTAATTTTGGTATATTCCATCCATTATAAAATTAAAATAGTTCAACCATTTTTGTCATTCTTGTCTTCCCAAATTTGGTGTTTCTAATTGATGTTTCATTGTTGAATTATTCTAATTGATGTCCTACTCATTCAGTTGAGTTTCTATTTTTGTTCTAAATAAATGCTTCATTGAAATGACCACTCTTGGATTTTATATATTGTTGTGTCTTGTGTGTAAGCATAATTGAGAAACCATAATTACTAGTTATCTTGTCTAGGAATAGAAGCTAGGAAATAATTAGATGCCCTTAAATGTAAGGTTGTTAGATTAGTATCTCAGCTACATATAGTGTATAAAAATCATGCAAACCATGATGAAACTCTAAAACCTTTCTGCTAATAGATTTTCTTAGCTTTTCCCTCTGCTTCTTAGATCTTGCTATTGAGGGAGACTGAAAATAATGTTGTAGTACAATAATGATTTAATGACATAATGTGCTGAGAGCTTTCCATACATCAAGAGAATTATAGAGCTAAAAAGTAAAAACATGCATATGATTAGGACCAACATCAATTTATTGTCCACATCACAAAATTCCAAAATAAATGATAAGAATGTGGTGATAGGAGATGAGCAATGGTGTCCTTTCTCTCCAATTTAATATACAATTTTGCCAGCAAGGAAGATACTAAATTTCTGGTGAAGAAACCAGTTTCAATAAATGAAATCCACATGAGAAGATCAGGCATTATTAGCTCAATTAATTAAAAAAATAATTGAAGAAAGTAGGACATAGAATGGAACCTATGTATGGAAATATAATATTTGAATTAATAATTAAACGAATACATACATATATATAAACAATAATAGTGGTAAAAAGAAACATTATCTACCAATATTTTTCATTGGTGCAAGATACAAAACTTGGAGGTCAAAGGTGAATTGCTTCAGATAAATACTTATCTTTTATTATTACCATGCTAACTTCAAATCAAGTTTCCCCAAAGAGAACCTTGCTTATCATCAATCAGTTACATAATCAATGTAGATTTTCCATAGTCATCCATGTATCATAAACTTGGCATGAAATGAACTACTCCAATGAATTTATGCCCAAAAAAGTTGCACACACACCAGCACTCAGCCATGAATTATGAGTACTAGAGCCTAGAGGCACAAATTGCATTGACTTTTTGACCCCCAAAATTCCTTTCTTCAGGGCCTCTTAATCGCATGTTATTAAATCATTTACATACATGAACAAATGAAGAATCTCTCTATTTACACTACTGAGTCAATAATTATAAGATTTTCCAATTCAGACTATATCCATACCATTGAAGCTGTTCTCTGAAGTTGAGGTAGAGATGGTGATTATTCCATCAATGTCAGATACACTATCTTGCAAGCTCAACAAGAGTTGAGAGTGTGAGGTACTTAAACCTGTATTTGGTTTCGTAGTTGGGACAATAGGAACTTCAGCATCACCAACCAGCATCTGAACCACACTCCTCATCGAAGGCCGAGCCGGCGGATCCGAGTTCGAACAAGCTAGCCCAACCATAAGCACCCTCCTCATCTCCGCTTCATCGAATTCATTCTCGAGTTTCGGATCTGCCGCCATTAGCAGCCTCCCTTCCCTATGCAAAGTCCAAACCCATTCTACCAAATTGCTACTAACACCGCCTTTTCCGGTCCCCGTGGCATCTTTCTCTATTGGTCTTCTCCCACTAGCAACCTCAAGGACCACCGCGCCGTAACTAAACACGTCGGTTTTCTCAGTAGCTTTGCCAGTAAGGAGATACTCGGGTGCCAAGTACCCCATTGTTCCGGCTGCCACCGTGGCATCCGGAGACTTGTCATGCTCAGTTTGCCTTGCCAAACCGAAATCACCCAACCTCGCATTAAACCCTTCATCCAACATTATGTTACTAGTCTTAATGTCCCTATGAATAACCTGATTCTCACATTCTTGATGCAAGTAGGCCAATGCAGATGCCACCCCCAACAAAAT
The DNA here is from genome assembly GCA_036250425.1 of Stylosanthes scabra. Taxonomy (NCBI): domain Eukaryota; kingdom Viridiplantae; phylum Streptophyta; class Magnoliopsida; order Fabales; family Fabaceae; genus Stylosanthes; species Stylosanthes scabra. The sequence continues at coordinate 102,021 of JASCZI010211530.1, forward strand.
CTTTCTCCGGTGACACCACGGCAGAGGCATCCTGGCCTCGTACAAAGCCTTATCCAAACTCCCATTGGGCATCAAGTCATACACCAACAGAATCTCGCCTTTCTCGTGACACCAACCCTGAAGCCTAACAAGATTCCGGTGCCGAAGGGTTCCAATTATAGACAACTCAGACAAGAACTCATTCTTCCCCTGACTACTGTGGCTACACCTCTTGACCGCAACAATTTCGCCATTCTCAGGCATAACACCCTTATACACAGTACCAAAAGCACCATGACCAATTATCCTATTAGCACTGAAACACTTAGTAGCAGCCCTCAATTCCTTATAACTAAACTGCTTAGGCATCTTAATAATCTCAGAACCAAGTGTATCCAATTTCTTAACACGCTTGAATTTCTTAGAATAAACCCAAATCAAAGCACCAGCAAATAAAGCAAGAACAAAGGCACCAGCAGTAACAACACCAGCAACCGCACCCAAATTCTCTTTACACAAACCATTGTGGCAAGAAGAAGACTTACTCTCCTTTTGTGCCACTGAAGGCGCAATCGACGGCGGCGGAGACAGCGACGACGACGTAGCCCCCGGGTTCATCAGAGTAACCGCCGGCGGCGGCGGCGCCCCCGCCGCCGACGAGGACGGCGGAAAGAAAGAGCTAAAGCTCCACCAATCAACACTGTGAATCTCGGTGCTTCCCTGCGTAGAACCAGAAAACCCTACGTACATGAAATCGTTCAAGTATCGATCGGCGTCAAGATTCATCGTCAAAATGGGGTCTTTGGGTTTGAGATTTGAGTAAGAGACCCAAACGGTTAAAACCGTCGTTGATCCATCGAACTCGATCCACGCGTTCACCGTGTCACCGCTTTTGAGATCGACATTGATCAATCCCAAGTCGAAAGCCTTCGCCGAAACCATGCTATTTAAGTCCACGCCGACGTGGTTACCGTTAATGTCCTTGAACTCAACGTCCATTAACGTGTCGAATTCAACGGCGACGAACTTCGTTGCGGCGGCGGCCAGACCGAGGCTGCCGCCGGCGTCGCCGAGGGAGTCGTCGTCCGGCGAGAGGACAAATGCGAGGCCGCCGCCAATGGAGGAAGGGTTGAAATTTGTTACGGAAAATGAGAAGAAGGTTCGGAAGCTTGCCGGAGAGTGGGTTCCCGGTTGACGGAATCGGATGGGACGAGAGTATAAGGCTCTGCCGGAGCCGGAGTTGGGGACGGGGAGGTCGCGCGTGAGGGAGACGTTTCCGTTGTCCAAGTGAGCGTCGCCGAGGAGCTTGAGGGAACTGAGTGTTAAGGTTCCAAAGTCGAACTCGGTGGAAGCAAGAATGGGTGTGAAGAAGAAGAAGAAGGAGAAGGAAAGAAGAGACATTGAAGTGTGTTTTGGGGGAAAAGGCGTGGAAGGGTTTGTGAAATTGATTGAATTGTAATTGGTGAGTGTGTGTGTGTGTGTGTGTGTGTGTGTAGTGTTAGAGAATAGGAGTGTGTGTGATTTTTGTTTTGTTGTTTATTGAAAGTGAAAGAGTGAGGTTCTTCACGGGTAGAGAGAGAGAGAGAAGAGAAGAGTGTGTTTGTTTGGAGAAGGAAACTAAACTAAACGCAGCGCAATGTGGAGGAAGGAAGGAAGAGAACAAGCGATGTCATGAAGTGGCAGAGTATCCGAAGACGGACTGAAGCTGACAGCTGCTTCCAGGTGCCGCCACGTGTCCTTTCTTCTTCTCTCTCTCCTCCGCTAAATACTCTGCTTATACGTAATGTGTATGTATGTATACAGTATACTACCATAAAATACACAAAATACTCACTCAAATTAACATGAAAAAAATATTTTTCTATGAAATTTTTTTTATTTAACCACATTTTCAATATATGATGTATGAAAATGATAATGATTTACGGTAATACTTTTAAATAAGATTACACTTTTATAATATATTAAAATTTAATCATTTAATTCATTAACTAACAATGAAAAAAAAAATTCACATGAGAATAATTATTGAATTTCATATAAATATTTTGCATATAAAATGGATTCAAATTATTAGGTTTGTTTAAATAAATGGAAGCTAACAACTAATCATTCGAATAACTCAAATTATTAAATATAAATGGTTTATAATGTTATTTTCATTTTATGTAATTTTAATAATATTTTATTGTATGAATATTTTAATAATAATTATAAAGAGTACATACATTATCAATTAAATATGATAATAACAACATTATTCTATTAATTAATCAAAATTTTGCATAACCAAAATAACTCTGTATCCATGTATGTATCTACTATTTAGTTAGTATATCTATTAGATTAGATATTGAATTTGATGAATAAAATAATTCATACTTGTTTTGTTTTTTGTATTATTATCACTCGTAGCATCATGTGCATTAATGTATTTTGTAGTGTTTATATTGATTTCAGTGACATTATGCGATTCTATCTTTTTGTCATGGGGTATTTTGAAAGGGATGTCTTAACGCAAAATTGTTTTATTGCATTTATCGCCTAATGTCTAATGTTCTCTTCTATTAACATCATATCACTTCAATATTTTTAAGGTTATACTATTCTGTCTATTCAAAAACATACTATAAAAGAAAAGAGTATATATATATTAATCTCAAACAAGTATTCAAGTAATCTTAGGTTATTACATGCAACTCATTCATTGAAAGTTTATTATGTGAGACTATAGTGTTGGAGTGAGTTCTAGTCTTGTAGATAAGATAATTAAGTTAGTTTAATGATAATTTAAAAAGAGAAAAGATTAATTAATTAGGGTAGGCAAGGAAGAGAAAGCTAAAAAGGTGTGAACTTAAAGGGGTGGCTATGGCTTTGCGTCTAAATGCGTTAAACTGTAGTGCGACAAATTCTTACCCCCCAAGTCAAGGGCTTTATCGGTCACGCACCTCTCAATATCTCATCTCCACTCTCCAATAAATCTACCCTTTTTCTATGCTTATATTCATTAATTAATTATTAGTATTGCTACTTTATTTTATATTATATTTTAGTGATGCAAATAACTAAATATTCGCATAGGATTAAAATATATAATTAAGGTCAGAGGGATAACACAATTCAATCCCTGCTCTGCTTCCTTATTCCCCTGATGATGCACTGTGAACCTCACGAATGTTATGCCATCATGGGTAATATTTCGACTTTTTTTTTTTGTTCTTTCTTTTCTTAATAGTTTTTGAAAGATTATAATTTTGAGAATTGGATTTATTCTAAAGCCACTTGGCTAACATGGCATCATCATCATCAATTACAACTGCAAATGTGGGTTATTAATTTACAAAATTAAGTGGCAATTCTATAGATAATTGAGTACGTGTAGTTGAGCATGGGCGAAATGAATTTCACAATTAAGGTGTGAATAAATATGCTACAGTGTAATTATTAAAATTAAAACAATTGTGTTTTGCAGTGGATTGAGGGATTCAATTAATTAGGGGATCAATGATATATGTAGGTCACCATTTATCTTTTTTACAAAAAAAAAAAAAAACATTGAAAAAGTTATTGGCACCAACAATATATTTCATGTAAGCACACCTTTCTTTGTCCTAATTCTCCCTAACCAAGCTAACATTTCAATTCCTTTTTGTACGTTAACTTAAGTAAGGTTATGAGTTTTTCTGTAAAATTGAAAAAAATGTTTCCTTACGTGACCTTTTTGGAAGCAATATTGAGCCACTAACATTGGACTCTGGAGGTGCAAAATTATGGAAATTGCCTCCAAGTCCAAGAGCATAATTTTGATACTTTGGGCGGTGTATAATGGGAGGTGCACATTACTGTCTAAGTAAATTAAATATTTAATAAATAATAATAGAATTTATAAGTAAGATGGTAAACTTGTGGGCTTAAGAGAGAGAGAGAACAGGACACCGGACCGCCGCTCCCTCACGGAGCAGCGCCACCATCGTCCTCTGTCACCTTCACCGTTCCGATCTTCCATCACCTTCCTTCAACCTGGATCTCATCGCCAAACCATCAAACTTATACACTTCTGTCGTAGTCGTCATCACCGTTCCGGCTACCCGTCGCCTCCAACATCAGCGTCACCTTTGTTCCGGTTACCGTCGTCTTCAACGTCATCTCTGTTTGCCCAAACAACGCCTCCATCCGCCAAATCGCTGCCGCTCTATCTTGGTGCCACTATTGAAGATCTGCTTCTCCGATCTGCCGCGTCAAGACCAACCTTCGCCACCTCTGTTCCGCCTAGCCGCCTTCCTCAAAGCCATCGTGCCTCGATCTGGTTTCCGATTGTTCTCCCACGTTCAAGCCTCGGTCCTGCACCCTCACGGTGTTCTGTTTTAACGCCGCTGGTCTAGCTACATCTCCACCGCCGTTTTCTGCTTGGACGAAGGGTGCCTCCTTCTTTGGTATCTTCGGTTTACATCCATCTTTTTTTCTCAATTTTTAGGCTGGCCCGATGTCCCCTTTTTGGCAATTGTAGAATGTGCTTTACGTTCTTTTAATCTTTGCATCTGTGATTGTGTTTCTGTGCTATTTATTGGCTTGGTTTGTTGCTGTGTCTCCTTTCTCTAATGAGGAAAGGATTGATTATGGATGAAAATGCGTCAGTTACAGAAGGGAATTCTGTCCCTGAATCTGTTGGAATTAAAACAAAGGAAAAAGATATGGGTTCTTCTGGTTCTGCAGGAGGTTCTAATGGGAATAGAAAAGAAATGCCTACTAGAGTATCTTTCCGTAATAAGGTTATTGGGGGTAAAAGAAGCTAAGGCCTTCTCTGTCTCTGAATCACTAGTGGGTGATCATATGGCTAAGGTCATTGGCAGTCAGGGAGACAAAATGAAGCCTAAGGTCATCTTCTCAGATGAAGCTCGAACATCTTTGTCAGAACCGTATAAGGAAGCAATTGTTATCAAAGTTTTGGGAATACATTATAGCTACACGGCAATGGTTCATAGGCTCAAGTCAGTGTGGAGACTGAAAGGTGGATATCATGTCATGCATGTAGCACATGATTATTTCTATGTTAAATTTGATCTTCTTGAGGATAGAGAGAAAGTTCTTCTAGGAGGTCCGTGGCTTATTGATGGACATTACTTGGCTGTTAAGCCATGGGAATCGTCTTTTAGACCTGCTGAAAAATCTTTTGGATCTACTTTTTGTGTGGATTAAGATTTCGGGTCTCAATATTTGGTACTATCAAGAGGAAGCAATGAGGCGAATTGCCACAGCAGTTGGTAAACCAATTAAGATTGATCTTGCTACTAAATTAGCTGAAAAAGGAAAATTTGCTCGTGCTTGTGTTCAAATTGATCTGGGGAAACCGGTTGTTTGGGAGATTGAAAATGATGGATGTGATTATGATATTGAATATGAAAGTCTGCAGTTGATATGTGATACATGTAACTACTATGGGCATGTCACACATGATTGTAAATTGGCTCCAACACAGGTCAATGACAATCATAACCAAACAGCAAAAGCGGAATCTCCCCCAACTGAAGGTCCAAAGGTTCAAGAGCCCTCCAAAGCTTCCAAGGCTTTTGAATTTGGAGCAACTACAAAGCCAATTTTAGAGGATTTAGATGGAGTTGACCATCGGGAACATAATATACATGATGGAAAAGGTTGGATAAAGGTTACTGGGAAAGGGAAAGGAAGGAAGAATCATGTGTCGAACCAAATGAAGACAGCTATTCATGTCAGTGCTCAACAGTAGCAAAAAGGAAAATTGGTTGGTTCAGGACAAGTTTCAAAATCGGTAAAGTCTACATTGAACAAACCGAGAGAACTCCAACCGAGGAATGAAAGCAACTCAACCTCTTCCGCTTTGGAAGGAAATTTTCAGGTCGTTGGTGTAGAAAAAGGAACAACTGTAACTCCACATGCTAGAGGGAAGAATAAAAGGTTTAGACCAGCATCACTACAGAATTCTCCAGTAAACCAGAGTTCAGAAAAACCTACCAAGGACGTTGGAGATGCGGAGGATGAGCAGAAGACCAGTGATATCCAACAGGAGAAGGTGACAGATGTGCAGGTTGTGGAGACAGATTTTGTTGAAACACAGTGAGTGTTGTTGCTACTTCATTTCCTATCTGTGGTTGTTTATGGATTATTACAACATTATTATTTGGAACATTCGGGGTGCTTCTAATAAGTTGGCCCGGGTTCACTGCAGAGAGTTGGTTAGAAGATTTAAACCTTCGATTTTTGTTCTTGTTGAGACACATTCTCCATTCTCTAATTTAAAATTGTTTTGGAAAAATTTGGGTTTCCATGCTGTTGATATTGTTGAGGCGCAAGGTCATAAGGGTGGTATCTGGTTCCTATCTTCTTGCTCTAATTTATCTCGTTTGGTTACTCACATTGATCAGTGTACTACGGTAGCTATCAATGATGGTGTCTCTGAGTGGTTGTGCAGTTCTGTCTACGCTAGCCCACAGGTCAGTAATCGAAATCTTCTTTGGGAGCATATGAGCAGCCTTGCCTCTGGTTACTCGCGCCTTTGGATGATTGTGGGTGATTTTAATGAAGTCCTTAGGCAGGAACAAGTGTCTCGTGCTAACTTCTATAGTCAACAGGCGGATAATTTTGCAAATCTTCTTGATGATTGTAATTTGTTAGAACTGAAAATGATTGGAAGAAAGTTCGCTTGGTATAGGCGTATTCAGAACAATCTTGATATTGCCAAGAAGCTTGATCATGTGTTCCATAATCCTAGTTGGTTGGAGTTGTTTCCGGAAGCTTACTCTGAAATACTTAACAGGCTACATTCTGATCATTGCCCGATTTTGGTTCATTTTAATGGCAGACCGCATATCAAGAAAGATCGTCCTTTCAGATTCCAGGCGGCTTGGAGCACTCACTCCCTTTACAGGAATGTGGTCCAAGGAGCTTGGTCCTTGGGTAATCCTTCTCTGCCTTGTAATCTTCAGACTGTTCAACAGAAATCATTGGAATTTAATACTAATACTTTTGGTAACATTTTTGCGCGCAAGCGTCATCTAGAGAACAAGATTGGGACTATTCAGAGGTGTTTGGAGCAGGTGGATGTACTTTCTCTGCGCATCAGAGAAAAAGAGCTTAATGATGATTACAACTCCCTTCTTCTCCAAGAAGAACTTTTCTGGTTTCAGAAGTCTAGGGAATAATGGGTGAGATTTGGGGACCGGAACTCTAAATTCTTTAATCTCCAAACTTTGATTAGGAGGAGGAATAATAAAATTAATGGCCTTTTCATTGAAGATGGCACGTGGTCTAATGAGGATTCAGTCCTTCAGAATGAAGCCTTATCCTATTTCAAACGCCTATTTTGTTCAGTAGAAAACATTGATCTGAATTGTATGGGGATATGCTTTTGCCCTAGCTTAGCTCTACTGCTTGTAACAGACTTACTGAACCGGTCTCTCTAGCTGAAGTGAAGAATGCTGTCTTTGGTATGAATTCCTTCAAAGCTCCGGGTCCAGATGGATTCCAATCATTTTTTTTTTAAGGAATATTGGGACATTGTTGGCTCTGATATATGGCAGTTGGTTAGGTCTGCTTTCTCTGGTTATCTGGTGCATCCCAAGATTATGGAGACTCTCATTGTGCTTGTCCCTAAGGTTGATTCCCCGAATGTTATGAAGGATTTTAGACCAATCAGCCTTTGTAATGTCATATACAAAGTGATAACTAAAGTCCTGGTTAATCGACTAAGGCCTTTCTTGAAAGAAATTATTGGCCCTCTTCAAGGGGGTTTCATCCCGGGCAGAGGCACGCCGGATAATATTGTCATTGCTCAGGAGATTCTCCACTTCATGAAACATACCAAATCTAAAAAAGGTACGCTTGCTTTCAAGATTGACTTGGAGAAAGCATATGATAGGGTTGATTGGAGGTTCCTAGAGTATTCGCTTATTGGTTTTGGTTTTCCTTCCTCTATTATTAACCTGGTTATGTCATGTGTTAAAGCTTCATCTTTATCTGTTCTTTGGAATGGTAGTAGACTGGAAAGCTTTGTACCTCATAGGGGGCTTAGACAGGGAGATCCGATGTCACCTTACTTATTTGTGATCTGTATGGAGATTTTAGCTTGCTATATTAATAAGCTGGTGGAAAATGGTTCTTGGGATCCAATGGCTATTTCTAGAGGCGGGCCTCGTATCTCTCATCTCATGTTTGCTAATGATCTTTTGCTTTTTTGTAAGGCAAAGAAAAATCAGGTTCAATTGATTATGTCAGTTTTGAATAATTTCTGTAAAGCTTCTGGATTGAAAGTGAATATTGACAAGTCTAAAGCTCTTTGTTCCAAGAATGTAACAAACATGAGACATGAATTATTTTCCGGCATCTCTTCTATCAGGTTCACTCAGGACTTAGGCCGCTATCTTGGTGTTAATCTTCATCATTCAAGAGTGCGCAGATCTGCCTTTTTGGATATTTTAGAAAAAATTAGAGGACGCTTAGCAGGGTGGAAAGGGAGGATCCTTAACAAGGCGGGTCGGTTATGTCTTATCAACTCTGTGGCGGCATCTATTCCCATTTACCACATGCAGGTCAGCCTTTTTCCAGTTTCTATTTGTAAAGATATCAATTTTATGATGCGTAGATTTCTTTGGAAGGGTCACCCTGATGACAAGGGGCTTTGCTTGGTGAATTGGAAAACTGTTACTACTCCTAAGAAGTTTGGAGGACTAGGAGTGAGAGGCCCTGCTTGCGCCAACATTTTCCTTTTGGGAAAACTTATTTGGCACCTTCTTCATTCCTCCAATAAGCTTTGGGTTCAACTTTTTTATACCAGATATCAACCTGTATTGAAAGACAGGAGAATTCTTTTTTCGGGTAAGGCCTCGCCCTTGTGGCAAAATATTCTGAAAGCCTTTGATGTTCTTAAGGAGGGCTTTGAGTGGAAGATTGGTCAGTTGCAGCAGTCCTTCTGGTTTGATCATTGGAGGGTGAATGGGCCTATTGCTAAGGATATTCTGTTTGTTCATATTTCAGATTCAAATCTTCGAATTCAAGATGTTTGGGTTAATGGTTCTTGGCAGTTAGACCGATTGTATTCCATGATGCCAGATGAGGTGCGCAATGATATTCTCATGTATAACCCAGATACACAGGTAAGTTCAAATTCTAGTTGGTTTTGGAACGCCTCCAGTGCTCAGGTTTATGTGGCAAATTTGGGATATCATTGGCTGTGCAAGAAGAAGGTTAGCTGGGATCCTCAATCTAATTGGTTATGGCTTTAGAGGATGAAAATTCCAGAGAAGCATAAATTCTTGGCGTGGTTGTGCTTAAAGAATGCTTTACCCACAGCAGCTTTTCGTTTTCGTTGCGGCCTTTCGACTTCGGGTATCTGTCCCCGATGCCTTACTTGTGATGAAGATGTTCTACATTGCATTAGGGATTGCCCGTTCTCCAAAGACATCTGGCGTCAGCTGAATATGGATCAAGGGAGTCTTGATATCCTTCCGTGGTTCATCAAAGGCTCGAAGCGATTTCCCTTTCTCTTCTACTCAGCCCTTTGGTGGATTTGGCGGTACCGTAATAATGTCATCTTTAATGCATCAGATCCTTGGCTGCCAGAAAAAGTCATTGCTCTTATAAAGTCATCTTCCGAGGAACTTTACTGCATCTTTGTTCTTCAGAGGACTTCTTCTTCATCGCCTCTGAAGCTGTCTTGGAGTCCTCCTACCCAAGGTACCGTTATTGTTAACAGTGATGCTAGTTATATGGATTCTTATGATTATATGGGCTTCGGCTGTGTTATTCGGGATTGGAAAGGCTGTTGGAAAAGTGGTTGTGCTGGAACTATTCCACGTACAACTATTTTACAAGCTGAGGTATTTGCTATTTGGCGGGGCCTTTTATTAGCTTGGGATATGGGGTATAGAGATGTTTTGTGCGAGACAGACTGTCATAAAGCCTTTCTTTTGTTGAATGCTGATTGCTCTGCTGCTAGAAATGATGTTACAGAAATAATCAGTAGGATCCATGAGCTACTAAAACGCTCTTGGCGTGTTGAGGTTTCTCTAATACAAAGGACTGCTAACGTTGTAGCCGATGCCTTGACTAAGTATGCGATTCGGAATGGGGTGGTTCAAGTGGAGTGGCTAGTACCTAGTCATGACTTTCAGATGCTACTGCAACAAGATTTAGAGGAGTAATCTTTGTTCTTTGCTGCCTTTGTAGCGGGGTTTTTTTTGTTTTTTTTTCTCTATTGTCACAAAAAAAAATTAATATTTAATTATTCCGTTAAGTCTTTAAAGTTTTATTAATAAAAAAATTAATTAGCTAATTATAATATACAGATATTCTCTGTATACAAATTTAGATAGATTCTATCACAAGTGTGTGTTAACCTGAGTTAGAGAGAGCATGTTTACCATTATGCACTTGTCTATGAACGTGTGTTAAACTCATCGAGCATCTGTGTATACTGATGTATCTGTAGTACAGTACAAGTATAAGGACCTTTTTAGTTAGGTTCATATCATTTTTTAATTAGCTTTTTCTATTATATTAAACTTTGTAATTAAGTTTTTATTATAAAAAATATTAAACATAATAAAATATTTTGTTACATAAACAAAATATACCTCTTTTAGGATATAAACCTTAAATATATATATATATATATATATATATATATATATATATATATATATATATATATATATATAAATAAA